>JAJHZJ010000537.1:7165231-7313549 GCA_023548195.1 Bettongia penicillata ogilbyi | reverse complement strand
GAATCAGGAATGACACATACATTTATTTCCTGCACACAAAAAGATGCTAAGCACAGAGTACTTTGCATGTGTTTAAGAAAAACAAAGTTAAAAAGCAGTGGTGGCCATAACCACTGTTACACTTGATGGGCCAATATTACTTCAAACCATCTGAAGAGGAAGCCTTGTGCAGGGCTGCTGATGGAGCTTTTCCATTCTGCCCCAGCTCTGCCCATATGCTTCAAAGTTTATGGTTTCTGGTAAGTCAGGCCATTACGGGAGTTCCTTTCCCTGTTGGTGTCAGCCTCTCTGAGGCAAGAACATTCTCTGCCACCAGTTCAGCTCCAATGAGGGACCCTGGTCCTCTCAGATTCAAAAAGCCACCTCCAAGCCTGAACTTGTCCACGTTCAGAACAATGTTCAGGACCTTTCTCATGCAGAACAGGAGGCTAGAAGTCTAGGTGCAACAGTAACTCATTGAGTGTCCTGCCCCATGGAGGGTGGTTGTAATGGTGCCATGTAGGTGAAAAATGCTGGCCGTCCTCTCCTCTCAAGCCTCCCAGATTATACTGAGGTCCATTTCTACCAACTTACTAGAGTCAATTGTTAAATTCACATCAGCAAGCACTACAAATTAGTGTACAAATTAGGGCTCGGTTGATTGTATTGTTGAAGTCCTCTAGACTTAAGAAGTGGTAGAGAAAATGCCAGGCTGATTAAATTTTCAAAGAACTTGTTGTTAAATATTTTTTAACCAGCACACTTGTATCATCCCACCCACCCTCTGCAAAAAAAAAAAAAAAAAAAAAAAACGTTCAGCGTAATGTGAGGCCACTTGGAGAATGAAAGGAAGAGAGAGGAGGAGAAACAGAAAATCTTTTTAAAGATCTGCTAATCATTAGCTCTTCTGACTAGTGGCCAAAATGGGGATTGCTTCATTTCCTCAAAATCCCAGCCACCTGGAAAACTGAGTCACATAGATGTGGGCCAGTCAGAAGTAGGCAAGGAATCTTTGTGCATTCTCTGGATCACTACTCATGCCACCCACTCATTGCCCATTTTGTTTTAATTTATTCAAGTAAGCAATAAAAAGCATCTATAATGTGCTTACTAAGTGCCAGGCAAAGGACTGGGGCATTGGGAATACAAAGACAGAAAAGTAGGAGCCCTAGTCCTTGTGAACTTCCATTTCAAACCTCTCCTTCTGCTAAAGAAACTTGCTTTTATCTGATTATTTCATACTAATGTCTTGAGGCAGCCAGCCTCTTGCTAATGACCATTAAAGTTGCTTTAAGGTGAGAAAAAGACTGAGATCTTCACCTTCAAATACTTTTCTTTGTTGTTATGTGAATGGCACTGCTGTACTTTCAGGTAAGTCTTGATGAAAATGAATTAAGGAGTAGAAGAATGAAGAAAGAAAGAAAGAAAGAAAGAAAGAAAGAAAGAAAGAAAGAAAGAAAGAAAGAAGAAGAAAGAAAGAAAGAAAGAAAGAGAAGAAAAGAAAGAAAGGAAAGAAGAAGGAAGAAGGAGGAAGGAAGGAAGGGAAGGAAGGAAGGAAGGAAGGAAGGCAAGGAAGGAAGGAAGGAAGGAATAGATGAATGAATGCACAAGCAAAGTAAATTAATGAACAAATGAATGAGTGAGTTAATGAATGAATGAATCATGTAGAGTATATGTTAGAAGTGGGGAGAAATAACTTTAGAAAATAAGATTTTTTTCTTCTTGTTTCTGCAGTTCCTACCAGGCTCCTGGCTCTGACATCATTAGGAACCATTCTATCAACTCACCTAAAGGAGTCGTGGATTGAAGTAGAATTATTCTGAGTGCACATTTGTCCTCTTTTCTCTGCTTTTAATCATGCATATTTGGTACCCCAGCTTGGAACAATGGGCTCAGTAAGAGGAGATGGTTCTAACTGGAGGAAGTCCATTAGAGAGGCCCTCACCTCATTCAAAAGGGCTGATTCTCCAATGGCCCAGTGGCTTTCCGTGTACTCCACAGCTGTCACCTCCGATGTTTTCTCCGTATGACTGGGGTGTAATTTTGCCAGCCTTAAGTGCAGGAGAGGGGAATTTCCAAGTGACAGAAGGGTAATTCATCATACACTGCAGCTCAAGATGGTTATGAGGAAGAGAGATATCTCGTCCTTATACCGCCGTTCATCTCAAACCTGACAACAGCCTTGTAGACGCATATAGGGAAAGGTTGATGAAATATTTTCGAATTAGGCACCCAAAAAGAATGACCAAAAGAAAGTGTCTGATCAAAGCTTTTTTTTTTTTGCACCAAGTTAAAGGCCCGACTTATGAGAATTGAGCCCGAAAGACCCACCATGAAATGTCTCAGAGAAAAAGACTCTCCCAGAAAATACCCAGAACCTGCATGCCAGGTCATTATGGCCCAATAGCTTAAAACAAGCATTGCCAAGATTTTCTTCAGCATGAAGGGATGGGACTTTTATGCGTGTGTGCTGTGTGAACAAGAGGTTAAAGTTAAATAATAGCCCAGGGCCAGCACAGTTACAGGCTGACCAGGTAGAAAATGAGCTTTGTGGCTTCCCGACAAATGCACACCTCTGTCTTCAGCTGAAACTAACATCACAGGCACCAGTGTGCAAAAACGAATTTCCTTGTGGAGCTGGGTATCATGGAACAGGGCTAATGGCTGAAAAAGCCATCTGACCTTTAATCAAAGTCGTAAATTTATCACTGTCTGAAATCGGCAGGATATCATTCTTAACAAGGCCATTGTTTTTAGGACATAGAGTTTCTAGATGACGCACTCTTCAGCACCAGGAAGATGACTTAAAATTCGTTCTCAGAAAATGGGAGGATAAAAGAAATTAGCTCTCTCCAAAGTGGGCCAACGTTCCACGGCTGAATAAGGAAGGTAGTGAAGACCGGGGAGAACAATGCCTGGCAACATCAAGTTATTCTATATTTCACCAAATGATAAATAACCGGGAGTCATGTTTATGTATAATGAATTACAATCCTTCTGCACTTACCTAGTAACATTTTACAGGGGTTGTATTTTATTTCCCAACAACCAATTATGTCATCATCCTGGCATTTACCTGGACGTAATGATACACAGCTACCCCATTCCGCCACATAATTCATTGCTGGAAAAGTGTTTGTAAAGGCACACTGCATTCCACACACCCGTAATGACTTGGAGATCGCTATTAAATTTTACAGATTAAAGTTTAGTAAACCTTCAAAATCACACACCAGTTTCTGTGTATCTTATTAATCCTAAAGGAAAAGCTGTTCAGCTATTTAAATGTCAATAACCAGGTAACCCTGTAAAAAGCAGACAATGGGCAA
Organism: Bettongia penicillata ogilbyi; assembly: GCA_023548195.1. NCBI lineage: Eukaryota > Metazoa > Chordata > Mammalia > Diprotodontia > Potoroidae > Bettongia > Bettongia penicillata. The sequence goes on along the minus strand of JAJHZJ010000537.1, from coordinate 7,310,241 downwards.
TACATTATCTGGCTTCATTTCTCCTCCCATTGGTAATGGGTGAAGAAAGACATTTGCTTTTTTAACTGTTTTGAGGCGGGACTTTGTAAAACCATCATTTCTGCCCCGTGTCATTGATGAAAAATAAAGGAAAAACTGAGAGGGCGTACACACGGTGCCTATCCCCAAGCAGAAGCAAATGTGAGCCTGTTATAATCCAATGTCAGTGCCCACATTGGCTTTCTCGGTGCTCCCTGCCTGACGCAGAAATAGCTACTGTCCCCTGCCTGGCCTCACATTGATTCACCTTAATTCTGTCTTGAGAATGAAAGCCCAGAGACTCTTTTTATAAGCCTGTGAGGTCACTATGTTTAAATTAAAGCAACCTTCTCTGAAGCTCATTAATAAAAGTACGATGTGGAGAGAAATTTAATGTGAATGGTTAAAATGCCCAGGATTCCGCCTTTACTGTCAAACAGCTCAATTAAACAAATTGAATTTTTAAGCAACAAAAGGGAATTGAATCAAATTAGGACTGGGAGCGGGCCTGGGAACGAGGCCGTTTATGAGTGATCGTCACCCGCCCTCCAACATTGAGTTTCTTTATTTGTTGTCTCAGCAGTTAGAAGGGGTTGGCAGGGCTGCAATACAGAAGGATAAAAATGTTCGCCATTGAAACACAGTTTGGGGCTCCAATAAATCATCTGTCACTTCATCACAGCCCAGTAGATAATGAGCAATAAAGTTTTCACACTCAGGGAATGAGGATGGGGACACAAGAATACAGCCCATGCTGCTGCCCGGGGTTCCTCTCAGAGCGGCCGCTCAGATGGTGCCATGTATAATGAATGACCTTGAGGTTTCTGGAGAAACAATTCAGTCTTGGGCAAATAAACAGTTTTTAATACATTGAAAATTATTTAATTGGATTCATCAGCTTTCTTCATGATGAAGCAAAAACTTGGTCCCATGAAGGTCACAGCAGTTTCAGAATCAGAATTAAAAGAATCCTGGCCTCAGAGTAGCTCTCCTATTATTAGGGGAGTGAAATCTAAATAAGTCACTAACATTTTTGAGTGGCATCAGGTGCAAAATCCTCTTGAGTAGGTTATTTAGCCTTTGCCCTGAAGACAGTGTTAACACATTCTGGATTCAAGAATTTCTTGGCTGTTGAGGACATGACCATGGACAAAGGGGTCTATACAAAAGAGAAAAAGAGGTCAAGGTAGACCTGTGGATTACTGAGCAGCATCCCATGCTGGGCCCCAAGGACACCTAGAGCATTTTTGGACACCTGTCAAATATCCAGCCCTGCCAATCTATAGATGATCTCAAGTGAGGACAGATTTTATTGAGCCAGTTCTGTAGAGATAGGTCAGACTGAGTAGCAACCACAAGCAATTAGGCCTGGGTACAATGACTGAGGCTCGTTGGCCAATTCTTCAGCCCCTGAGTGTCCAGCCAATTCCCTCCAACCATGTAGTGTGGAGAGATGTGTTCCTGCCAGTACAGTCTCTGCCAGGGAAGGCCAGCATCCCGACTAAGACTGGACTTTTGGGCCAAATGGCCTATGGGCATAGTCCTTTCAGACAGATGGCTGGGTCCCAGGGAATGGCTCAGTGGAGTTCCCCAAAACATCTACAAGTTATATGGCAGGTCTGAGGACTCTTAAGAGAGATGTTGAGAAATTTGGGGATGAACAGATATAACAAGTATCACAAAGGGCAAGCTGCTTCTTCTAACAGAGACATTCTCCAGCAAGGGTAAAGGGATATGGCCAAGGACCTTCTAGCCCATTCTTTGCCCAACCTCCCCTAGCTAGCACTTCAAGGTGGAGGGATGAAGGGGCTGTGGTGTCCTTGACCTTAGTGACAACACAGCTCAGATTTGGTGTTTACCAAGGCAATCTCTTATTCTAAAGGCACCTGACCCCCATCTCATCCCACTCCTGTATCCATATACATTCATGTGAGATACCTCAATAAACACCTTAGAAAGGGAAAATGATAGGGGCTCACCAGATTCAGGTCTGGAAGAGATATGGGAAATCATTCAGTCCAATCCCTCATCGTACAAAGGAGGAAACTGAGCCCCAAAGATGCTGCCCAAAGCCAGTGTTTTGCCTCCTACTCCACATTTCCCAGTAAGTGCTGATCTAATCTAGACATTCAGAGTACAATCTGACTAATCTCATGCTTTTCCAGGTCATCTCAGTTCCAGCTCCTAGGAGTGTCCCAATATGTTGCCTGTTGGGCTCCCAGGCTGGCTATTTGAATGAGTGCAGAGAAGCGGAGAAAACAAGGCAGTGAATTGAATTATAACAAAGGTTGGAAAATGAATACCTCCCATAGAAGCCAATGGAGTCTGAAAAGCAGTGTCAGGAATTCTGTTTCTGTCACAAACCCTTAGGTGATGGCCTACAGGGGGACTCAAGGTTCTAGAACAAGAACCCCAGTGATTTCTCGAGGCTAGAACCTCCCCAAGAGTTGTTTTGTGCAGAGCCCTGTAATGATGATTTCTGGTGGGAAAAGAGGAGAGTACAGTATTGGGGGATGAATCAGAACACCTTTTGGATCCCTTTGCAAGACAATTTATAGAGTACTCTTCCTTTTATTGATACTTCTATTTTTTTTAAATCATTAACCCTTTGACCCCCCAAAATCCAAGACAACATTTCAAGAGAGGGGACCAGGTCCTTGACATAGCTTTCTTCTTTCTTATTAATCTTATCACTGTTATTTTTTTATATATTATCTCTTTCCAAATATGCCCCTCCCCTTCATGGTCAATCAATAAGTACTTCTTTAATACCTACTATACATAAGAAGCTGCATTAGGAGCTGGAATACTCATCAAATAAGAAAACAGCAAGATTTTATTTATTAAAAGAAACCAGGCATTGTGCCAATGAGGAATCAAAGACAAAAATGGCACCATCCCTGACCTCAACATGTCTTCTGACATGAATGATATCCCTTGCGTATCATCCCCAACCTCTGCAAAGAGGGGAAGCAAATGCATTTTTTTCAACTCCTCTCCAGGGTCAATCATGATTTTGTATTACCTAGGAAAACTGAATTCAAATCAAACTCACATTTGGCAGTTAAATCTCAGTGTTCCTAGAAACAATGAATATTCATTGTGTAAGTACAATGTAAATAAGGATTCCCCACACTCTGTCTTCCATCCATAGTTTCTGTGAGAGTCAAGTGACTAGAAATCATTGTATTGTATGTGGCATTACTTAATAGAATACACGTATTTTGTATTTCATTATACAAACTGATCAAAAATAGCAGATGCTACATTACACATGGTAGTGACTAAATATCCCATGACACTTTCAAAAATGAATGACTGAAGCAAGAATTCATTAAGCATTTACTATGGGCTAAATACTGATCAAGCAAATAGAAATTCCTGTTCTCAAGGTGCTCCCATTCTACTGGAGGAAACAACCCAGATGGAAGGCTATTAGATGCGGCATACTGATAAGGACAAATAAAAATTTCCTCTCATAAAGTTGGCTGGTGACCAGAAGTTGCTACAAGTCAGGTCACAAATTGAGAAATATCTTTGGGAATCTCATTACCAAAGACACTTGCCCCAGAGAGAGCAGCCAGATGGGCCTCCAGTTTCCTAGACTATAGCTATATCATGGATTTCTTCCATGCTTGACCACAGAAGTCACTAGGAGTTGGTTTAGCAACAAGGCCAGTATGCTTACCCCGCCTGGCTCGTTAATGGCTGGTTGCTGTGATTTGTAAGCAAATTGTCATGAAGAGTATGCAATTCCTAATGCTGAACTACTCCAGCCTCAGACTGAAGGGTGATTTTAGAAACGTCCCTGCAGCACTCAATCATCCCTTCATTTTAATGTCTTTATTTTATGATTTTGTTGATGAAATACTACTCACTCAGTGCTCAAAATTCCTTTTAGGCTGCAGGCAGTGGCTAGTTGACATGGTGAGCCATATTTTACAGCCATATATTTCAGCTCTCTCTGTCCAAGTTGGAGGACACAGTAGCCAAGATGGTTTTTCATAGTAGAAATATATTTTCATATTTATTTATTGATTTGACTAATGTATCTATTTTTCAATTCACATGCTTATGTTTCAATCCATTAAAGTGATTCATGGTCAAATAATATGTTATTGCAAGTACAAAGAGGAGATAAAACCCACCATATGATTGCTATAACACAAGAATAAAAATCATAAAAAAAATCACATGATTAAATAGATGTTTGAATCCCCAAATGATCAAAAGCAAAATGATGTTTTTAATTATTTCAAAAAAATAAGTTTTTTTTTTAAACTAAGATGCAATTACTGATAAAAATAACTTCCCCAGTAATAAATGTCGTTATTTCTTAACAAGATCATGTATTCAGGGCAGGCTAACCATGAGGTGGAAAAATTAATAGCATGACCAAATTAATAGAAACAGATTGGCTGGCTGAGGGAACCCAACCCATTGGACCTTCATCCTTTAAGGTTGTAACTTTAAAATTACAAAAAAGAAAATGTGTTAAGCATTGATCTGTAGCAGAGTAAGGGACTTCTCTTTTGTCAGGATCCTTCCTGAGCTCCGCTGAATTAGAATCTTTACAGGATGGTGGGTAGGGGAGGAACAAAGCAATGGAGAGATGGGGATAGTAGTAGCCACAGATTGAATTAAGAAATTGTGGTGTAACTTTTATGGGTCTCCCCACCCCCAGTTTAAAAAGGCTCACTAGAAAATAGAGAAGACCAAACTCGATCCTCTGAGCTGGAGGGTATAAGAACATTTTATGAACACTACAGTCACATAAAAATTAAAATATGTTTTAGAGAAATATTGCACAAGTTCAGGAAAACAGTAGATTACAATGTGCAAGAACATAAATATGTTACTGTGAATTTTTCAGACAGGCATGGGGAGTGGAGAGACTCAAGAAGCCCAAGAAGGGAGTCAATGATCAGTCACCAGACATGCCTACTGTAATAGAGTCACTCACAAATTCCATCCTAAAGATGCTGAGCCTTTTTTTCTTCTCAAAGCAGTCTGGACATAATCAAACTCTTACCACAGCTATGGAAGGCCATGGATCTCATCAAGGTAGCTTTATCCTGATCTTGTTAAGCACAGGAAAGGTCTTCCCCAGCCTGGCCACAAGGACTGAGTACCCAGCTGACAGTTTTAGTGACATAAGTGCTATCAGGATAGGAACAAGGGGCCTTCACCTACCTAGAACTAAGCTAATATTGGATGATGTCACATTTCACAGCATTCAGTCAAAAGGGATTCACTATGTGTGAGTATTCTTAGAATCCTCTTCCAAGGTGATACAGACCCAGACATTGAAGTTAGGGAAAAGAGATATTCAATTCAACATTTATTGAGTGTCTACTATATCCAGAGAGCTTACATCGGGGCAATGGGGAAGATATTGAGTTCAAATGGGACCTGGTCCATGCAAAATATGGCACACACACAGTCCATGGAGATGGGGAGATGAGACACAAACACAGAGAGAGAGAAAAAGTTGTGGCTCACAATCTTGCTTGAAAAGCACATCAGAGAGGTACAATGCAAGGGAAAGGCCAGAGGAGGAAGATTTTCTAACTTATGTCAATCAGTTTCACAGGCATGTTTTTATCACCTACCACATGCCAGGCATTGGAGAGGAAAAGTCCAAAGAAATGAAACAAGGCTGCTTTCAATTTTTATTTCATAGATAGATAGATAGATAGATAGATAGATAGATAGATAGATAGATAGATAGATATAGATATAGATATATAGATAGATATAGATATATAGATATTTATATATGGATATTTATATATAGATATATATATTTATATGTGTGTATATGTATGTGTGTGTTATTCATATCATTTCCTTTTACATCATCTGGATTTCCCCCATATTCCCATATTCCTTCCCCTTCTCCTCTCCCTTTAAACCAAAAAAAGAGAAAAAGAAAAAAATTAAGAAAAAAAATAAATTAGCCAAATGGATGCAGATGCTGATACGTAATGTTTCCAACCCCTGGATACTCCCCTACCTTTGCAAAAGTGTGAAGGGAAGTCCCTTCTCAAACCCCCTTCCTTGGGGCTCTGTTTGGCACTTCTAAATGTGTACCATTCATTGTATTCTGTGACTGCTGTTGCTGCTGTTTTCCTGGCTCTGTGTATGACATCTTGCATCAGATCAATAGAAGTCTTCAAAGGCTTCTTTCTGCTCATTGGAGCTATCATTTCTTACAGCACAATAAGACCCCATTACAGGAATGAAGTCTACTAATTCAGACTTAAGGTTCCCAGCAGTTTGTATATTGACTCAGCTTTAAAATATAATGTTAATGATGTTTTCTCACATTTGTATTTATTTTTTTAAATCTTTCCCAAACATGTTTTAATCTGGGTAAGTACATTTGGAAATTGGTGGACATCAACCATGGTTTTATGTTTTTACTATGAAAAAAACACTGATGTAGATAGATACAGATATGGGAAATATGCCAGTGCAATATGCGTATGGAACATGTGTCATGTTATATATTATATGTATCACATATATATAATAACATATCAAAAAAGAAAGAATCCATATACACCGAAATACATACATATAGATATATAGATGGGGGGAGGGTGCACCAGGTGCAATGGATAGAGTGCCAGGCCTAGAGTCAAGAAGACCTGAGTTCAAATCCAGTTGGAGACAATAGCTGTGTGACCCTAAGCAAGTCATTTTACCCTATTTGCCTCTCTTTTCTCATCTGTAAAAAGAGGTGGAGAAGAAAATAGCAAATCACTCCAATAGCTTTGCCAAGAAAACCCCATTGGGTCACAGACAGTCAGATACGATTGAAAAATAAAGACAAGATATATAGACACACATACATATATAAGCATGTGTGTATATGTACATGTGTATATGTTTGATATATGAAGACATTTTCTTTTTGTCAATGACTTCCTATAAGCAATGGAATCTCTGGGTCAAAGGCAGACTCACTTTTTGGTCACTTTATTCGATTTATTCAAAATTCTTATCAAATAGTAATACCAATTCATAAGAAGATTATACAATCATTTCTACTAAAAAAAAAACCCACTTGTTTTAAAAATGTGAATTTGTTCCAATGCAATTGATAAATTAGATAACAGTTTGAGTATAACATGAATTTCTCATTTACTTTTGTGTCATTTCATCAGCAAGAAATAGAAAATTGACCCTAACTGAACCTATTCCAAAACTCACACACATACATACACACACACGCACACGCACACACCACAAACATCTACCAGCTTTCTTAGTTCACCAGGTTTTAACCTGCAAGGTTGGATGACACCACTTCCTCATAACCCCTACATTACAACCCTTCCCATTCTTACTTCCATAAGTAAGTTTCTGTTATTTGCCATAAAGGGCCGTTTTTATTATGTATTTTCTCATTCAGTAAGAGCTATGGAAGAAGAAGGAGGATGACCCTAAGTCAAGTTCCTCTCCCCCAACTTTCTGTCCCCAAGTCTCTTCTTCCCAGAGTTAAGGCCCATCAGTTGCCCACTTGCCCATAACCATCAACTTTGCTAGCCTTGGGCCCCATGAGAGACAGAACAGCAAGCCAAGGGAACGGACAACACTGCTATTTATTGGACTATTTGTGTATTTCTTAATCATTTAGCATGTGTTAATTTGTGCTGCTCTTTTTTTTTACTAGGTTCCTATATTTGTGTGTGTGCCATTGACATAGTTTTTTATTGTGTTCCCATTTCTTCCTATAATTCCTGTGGTTTTTATTATACAATTTTGTGCAATGCAGCGATTTTTACAAACACATGCTAGTTGGCCTTAAAGCAAAAGTAGTTTTATTGAATAGGAAATATGACATGTATACCAATAGTTCTACTGCAAGTAATATGTTTAGGAGAGAGAGAGAGAGAGAGAGAGAGAGAGAGAGAGAGAGAGAGAGAGAGAGAGAGAGAGAGCTCTAATAATTGGGTAATTAGGACAGGTGTAATGGGAAAAGTAGCTCCTGAGGTTGTTCCCCCTGCTCCCCCCACCCTCCAAGGATGGGAGCACTTTGAGAGCAGACTATCTTTGACCATTTTTTTGCATCCCTGAATTTAGACAGTGTCTACTCATAATAGATGTTTAATAAATGCTTTTTGGCTTGACATGGCTGATTGAGTTGAGTAGTCAAGAAAGTCAAGGTTTTTGAAATAGTATAATGAGAAGAAAGAGGTTTGGAAACACAGGGAAGGGAGAGAGATTTTGACAAAAGCACAAGGCAGGACAGATTGGCCCAGGTCGAGAAAATGAACCACCAGATTTATGTGTGGAAAAGTGAGATTTAAGTGCTGTTTCCAACAGTTTCTAGTGGAATGACCCTGGCCAAATCTTTTTTTAAAATTATTTTATTTATTTTCAGTTTTCTCCAATCACTTCCATATATCTTAGATTTTTCCCCCTCCCTCATCCTTCCCCACTCCCTACCCCATCCCTCCCTGAGACAGTGTGCAATCTTATATAGGTTCCACACATACATTCTTATTCCATACATTATCACATTAGTCATGTTACAAAGAAGGATTAAAATGAATGGGAGAAACCATACAACAAAACAAAACATGACACAAGAAAAAATGGCCTGTTTCATTCTGCGAACCAAATCCATAGTTTTTTCTCTGGATGTGGAAAGCATTTTGTCTCAAGAGTCCATTGGAAATTTTTAGGTCCTTGCATTGCTATGAAGGACTAAGTCAACCAGAAAAATTCCTTGCACACAGTTCTCCTGGCTCTACTCCTTTCACTCAGCATCAGTTCGTATAGGTTCTTCCAGGTCTCCCTGAAGTATTCCTCTTCATCATGTTTTATAGCAAAATAGCATTCCATTACATTCATATACCACAACTTGTTCAACCATCCCCCAAATGATGGGCATTCCCTCTATTTTCAGTTCTTGGTCACCACAAAGAGACCTGCTATAAATATTTTTGTACATGTAGGACCCCTTCCCGTTTTTATGATCCCTTTGAGATTCAAACCTAGAGGTAATGGGTATACACATTTTTTCAGCCCTTTGGGCATAGTTTCAAATTGCTCTCCAGAATGGTTGGATCAGCTCACCAACAATGAATTAATGTTCCAACTTTCCCACATCTTCTCCAACATTGATCATCTCCCTGTTTTGTCATGTTAGTCAATCTGATAGGTGTGATGTGGTACCTCAGAGTTGTTTTGATTTGCATCTCTCTAATCAATAGTGAGCATTTTTTTCATATAACAATAGATAACTTTAATTTCTTCCTCTGAAAATTGTCTATTCATGTCCTTTGAACATTTATCAATTGGGGAATGACTGTATTCTTGTACATTTGATTCAGTTCTCTATGTATTTTAGAAACGAGGCCTTTGTTACACACTAGCTGCAAAAATTCTTCCCCAGTTTTCTGCTTCGCTCCTAATCTTGGTTACATTGGGTTTGGCTGTGCAAAAACTTTTCAGTTTAATGTAATCAAAATTATCCATTTTGCACTTCATAATGTTCCTTATCTCTTGCTTGATCAAAAATTTTTCCATTCTCCATAAATCTGTCAAATAGACTATTCCTTGTTCCCTTAATTTGTTTATAGTATCAGTCTTTATATCTACATCATGTATACATTTGGACTTTATTCTTGTATACAGTGTCAGGCATTGGTCTATGCCCAGTTTCTGCCACACTGTTATTCAGTTTTCCCAGCAATCTTTGTCAAACAGTGAGTTCTTAACCCAGAAATTGGGTCCTTCTGTTTATCAAATAGTAGATTGCTATATTCATTTATTCATTGACTACAGTGTCTTGCATACTTAACCTCTTCCACTGGTCTACCTCTCTATTTCTTAGCCAGTAGCAAGTGGTTTTTGATGATTGCTGTTTTATAATACAATTTGAGATCTCGTAGGGCTAGACCACCTTCCCTACCATTTCTTTTCACTAGTTTCCTTGATATTCTGGACCTGTTGTTCTTCCAGATGAGTCTTACTTTTTCTAGCTCTAGGAAATAATTGAATAGGTAAATTAATTTAGGTAAGATTTTCATTTTTATTTTATTACCTGGGCCTACCCACAAGCAACTGATCATTTTCCACTTACTTAGATCTTACTTTATTTGTGCAAAAGGTGTTTTTTAATTGTGTTCATATAGTCCCTGGGTTTGTTTTGACAGGTAGACTCCTAGATATTTTATAGTGTCTACCATAGTTTTAAATGGAATTTCTCTTTCTATCTCATCTTGGTGGACTTTGTTAATAATATATAGAAGCACAGATGATTTATGTGGGTTTATTTTGCAACTGCCATTTTGCCAAAGTTGTTCATTATTTCAAGTAGTTTTTTACTTGATTCTCTGTGATTCTCTAAGTATATCATCATATCATCGGTGAAGAGTGATAACTTAGTTTCTTCTTTGCCTATTCTAATTCCTTCAATTTCTTTTACTTCTCTTATTGATAAAGCTAAAATTTTTATTGCCATATTGAATAACAAAGGTGATAATGGACATCCTTGTTTCACCCCTGATCTAATTGGAAATGCATGTAGGTTATCCCCATTGTATATAATGCTTGCTGATGATTTTAGGTAGGTACTACTTATTGTTTTATGGAAAGTTCCATTTATTCATATGCTCTCCAGTGTTTTTAATAGGAATGAGTGTCATATTTTGTCAAAAGCTTTTTCTGCATCTATTGAGATAAACATGTGATTTTTGTTAGTTTTGTTGTTAATATGATCGATAATGTTAATAGTTTTCCTAATATTGAAACAACCCTGCATTCCTAGTATAAATTCTACCTGAATGTAATGTATTATTCTCATGATAAGTTGCTGTATTCTTTTTGCTAATATCTTATTTAAAATTTTTGCATCTATATTCATTAGAGAAGTTGGTCTCTAATTTTCTTTCTCCGTTTTGGCTTTTCCTGTATCATACTTGTATCATAAAAAACAATTTGGCAAGACTCCTTCTTTGCCAATTTTCCAAAATAGTCCATATAATATTGGAATGAATTGTTCTTTAAATTCTTGATAGAATTTACTTGTAAATCCCTCTGGTCCTGGAGATTTTTCCTAGTGAGTTTCACTAATGGTTTGTTCAATTTCTTTTTCTGAGATGTGGTTATTTAATTATTCAACTTCCTCTTCTGTTAATCTGGGCAATTTATATTTTTTTAAAATATTCATCCATGTCATTTAGATTGTCAAATATATGGACATATCATTGGGCAAAGTAATTTCTAATTATTGCTTTAATTTCCTCGTCATTGGAGGTGAGTTCACCCTTTTCATTTTTCACATCAATAATTTGGTTTTCTTCTTCCTTTTTTTAATCATATTGACCAAAGGTTTATCAATTTTATTGTTTTTTTTCATAAAACCAACCCTTAGTTTTCTTTATTAGTTCAATAGTTTTCTTAATTTCAATTTTATTAATCTCTCCTTTGGTTTTCAGTATTTTCAATTTGGTATTTACTTGGGGATTTTCAATTTGTTCTTTTAGTAGCTTTTTTCAGCTGCATGTCCAATTCATTGATCTCCTCTTTCTCTATTTTATTCCTTTAGGCATTCAACGATATAAAACTTCCCCTAAGAACTGCTCTTTCAGTAACCCATAGGTTTTGGCAGGTTGTCTCATTATTGTCATTCTCTTCAATGAAATTGTTGGTTGTTACTATGAGTTGTTGTCTAACCCACTCATTCTTCAGGATTAGATTATTTAGTTCCCAATTAATTTTTGGTTTATCTTTCCATGGTTTTTATTACATATAATTTTTATTGTATTATGATCTGAGAAGAATGTATTGATTATCTCTGCCTTTCTTCACTGGATTGTGAGGTTTTTATGCCCTAGTACATGATCAGTTTTTGTATATATACCATATACTGCTGAGAAAAAATATATTCCTTTCTATTCCTATTCAGTTTTCTCCAGAGACCTATCATATCTACCTTATCCAGAGTTTTATTCACCTCCTTAACTTCCTTCTTGTTTATTTTGAGGTAAGATTTATCAAGTTCAGGAAGGGAGAGGTTGAGGTCCCCACTAGTATAGTTGTGCTGTCTATTTCTTCCTGTAACTCCCTTAATTTCTCCTCTAAGAATTTGGATGCTATACTATTTGGAGCAAATATATTTAGCAATGATATTGCTTCATTATCTATGGTGCTTTTTAGAAGGACATAGTTTCCTTCCTCATCTCTTTTGATTAGATCTATGTCTGCTTTTTCTTTGCCTGAGATTAGGATTGCTAGCCCTGCTTTTTTTTACATCAACTGAAACACATTATATTCTGCTCCAATCTTTTACCTTTACTCTGTATATCCTCCATTTCAAATGTGTCGCTTGTAAACAACATATTGTTGAATTATAATTTTTAATCATTCTGCTATCTGCCTCCCATTCACATTCACAGTTATGATTATTATCTGTCTTTCCCTCCATCCTCTTTCCCCCCATTTATACTTTTAGCTCTCCCTTCTCCCTTCCCCTCCACAATAGAGTTTTAATTTTTGACCAACCCTTCCTTCAGTCTTCCCCCTCTTTTTTCAGCCCCCCTCCCTTTTATTCCCCTTTTTCCTTACTACTTCTTCCCTCCTTTTTAGTTTCCCCTCCCTTTTCTTTTACCTTTCCCCTACTACTGCCTATAGAGCTAATTAGATTTCTATATTTAACTTAGTTTGTTTTTCCCTCCTTGAACCAAATCAGATGAGAGTAAATCTCAAACAGTGCTCATCTCCCTCCCCTTTTTCCCTCTATTGTAATGTTTTTGTGCCTCTTCCTGTGATGCAATTTACCTTTTTCTGCCTCCTCCTTTTCAAATCTCCCATTACAATCCCTTTGCACCCTTAAATCACATTTTTATCATCCCATCATTTTATTTATACCCACTCTCTCTACCTATGTATATCTCTTTTAAATATCATAAGAAGTATGCAATTCTCAAAATTAATAAGTATCATCTTCCCTTATAGGGATGTAAACAGTTTGCCCATATGAAATGATGATTTTTTCCCCCTGTTTATCTTTTTATGCCTTTCTTGAGAATTGTGTTTGAAAGCCAAATTTTTTATTGAGTTCTTGCCTTTTCATCAGGAAGGTCTGGAAATTCCTTATTTCATTGAATATCCATCTCCTTGCTTGAAATATTACATTCAGTTTTGCTGGGTAATTGATCCTTGGTTGCATTCCTAGCTCCTTTGCACCAAAGAATGTCATATTCTTCCAATTCCTCAAATCTTTTAATGGATAATTGCAAGGTCCTATGTGATCCTGACTGTAGCTCCTCCATATTTGAATTGTTTCTTTCTGGCTGCCTGTAGTACTTTCTCCTTCACTTGATAGTTTTGGAATTTGGTAATGTTATTCCTTGGTGCTTTCAGTTTTGGATCCCTTTCAGGAGGTGAACAGTGGATTCTTTTAATGACCATTTTGCCCTCTGGTTCTACGACCTCTGGGCAGTTTTCCTTGATGATTACTTGGAAGATGGTTCTTTTTTTCATCATGGCTTTCTGGTAGACCAATAATACTTGGATTTTTCTCTCTTCGATCTATTTTCCAGATCAGTTGGTTTTCCAGTGAGATATTTTACATTTTTGTCTTTTTTTTCATTCTTTAGATTCTCTTTTATTGATTCTTGATATCTCATAGGGTCATTAGCTTCTACTTGCCCAATTCTAATTTTTAATAGATTATTTTCTTCAGTTAACTTTTGCATCTCCTTTTCCATTTCCCAAATTGTTCCTTTAAAGGAGTTATTTTCTCCAGTTCAGTTTTGTACTTTTTTTTATTTGTCCAATTTTCCTTTTTAAGGAGCTGTTCTCTTCAGTCAATTCTTTTTTCATATATTTAAAATCATCGATCAGTTTTTCTTCTACTTCTCTAATTTGGCTTTTAAAATCCTTCTTGAGATCTTCTGAGATTGCTCTTTGGTCTTGAGACTAGTTCATATTCCCTTCTGAAGTTTCAGATGGGAGTACAGTCTCAATGCTGACCTCTTTGGTATTTGTGTTTTGGTTCTTGTCCCCATAGAAAGATTATATGGGCTTTTCTGTTTTTTTTTTCTTGCTCATCATGATCACCTTTTTCCTGGCTTTTAAAGTGAATCCCTCCTTCTGGGGCACAGGGGTCTCTGTCCCATGATTCTTGTGCTTAGAACTTGAGGCTTTGTGAATTGTGACCTCTGGTTCTTTCAGCTAGAAGCTAAAATGCTGCAGCTTACCTGGTGCTCAGCTGCATGGTGCACCAAATCAGAGGCCAGTTGAAGTCTTTCTGAGTTTTCCCAGAGATACCCTGAAGCTAGTTGTGTTAAGCATCAGGGAGGGGTGTTCTGTTCACTGGAAGTCTCCTCTGCTGAGCTGGAGCATAAGCAAGCTCAATGGTTGGTGAACCTCATCTGCACTAATGTCTTCCCAATTCCCCTGGCTGGTTTGAGGCATGCCTGGGGTCCTGGTGTTGGTGATTGTGGGCTCCATCCTCCTGGGGCTCAGGTTCTCCTGCTGGTTCTCTGAGATGGGATTCTCTGGGACAGCTCCAGTCCTGCACTGGTCCCCTTCATCCACAGCAAGAGGGACCCCCCCCCTTAGTGATTTTCCTAGCCACATGGGCTAAGAGACTGTTTATCTCTTTGACTGATCCCACCACTTCAGGATTGTTTCTGGGGAAATATTCTCTGGATTTTTCAAGGTTAATAAGTGGAGGGGAATATCACTTACCAGTCACTCCACCATCTTGGCTCCCAGAAGTTCAAGTAGGTGACTTACAGACTTTAATCTGTGAGCTGATAGTCTCAGAAACAACTGCTGCAGTTACCTAGGATTCTCTGGTTATGCCTCATTCACTTCCACTAGACTCCCATCCTGAGCTGACATGTTTGAGAATCTGCACTGCTGCTGCTTCAGACCACCCAGGCCCTCCTTCTCAGCTTTACTATGGCAGGGTCCATGCTGGTACATCCTGTGTGCTGTGCACTCCTCCAGCCCCATGCAACAGATCCTTCCCATCAAAGGATCCTTCCAGGCTATCCTGCATTGGAAATCTGCCATACTCTGACTCCTATTGTATTTGGCCTCTCTAAAATTTGTTCACATTCTCTTTTTAGAGTTATCTGAAGGAGTTTGTCTTAGAGCTTAGGTGAGTGCATCCTCTCACTCTATCATCTTGGCTCTATGTCCAGCCAAGTTTTTGTGAATGGCACATAAATTGGATTTAAGTGAGGTAGAAGTGTGCAAAATCATAGGCCTCATTTTCTCTTCTGGAGTCATTGGAGTCCATTTGGCAAGACAAGAGTCAAGATAACCTTCAATGACCCGAAATACCATGGATGACCTTGGCATCTTCAATATCACACTCAACTCTAAGTACTCCATAGAGTCTGCTTAAGTTGCCTTCCTGAATTTTGAAACAAATTGTTCTTATCCTGCCATTCCATAAAGGTAAGTCTTCACAGACTTGGGGCAGATACCCCAGTAACTCACTAATGAGTTGGAGACCCTTCAGTCACCTTCATCCTAGTTTAGCCCATCTGCTGAAGTGATTTACTGGGGTGTAGCCACTGTACATGCTACAGCTTCTTGGAGACACTAGTGAGAACTGGGTGAATCAAGTGGACATCAAAGGTGGGAAACAGCTCTAAAAAAGAGACTTGGCATCCCTCACACCAGAAGTACTAGTCTTCCCTAAACACACTGTACACTCTACATCTCTTCTGAGTCTCAGTTTCCAATTACGAAAATGAATGTACTAATAGTTGTGTTACCTGCTTCAAAGGGTTTATGGGAGGACCAAATGGGAAAAATTCCAAGATCATAAACCTAGAGGTGAAAGGTAACTTAGAGGTCATCCAGTCCAACCCTGACATTTTGTTGCTGAGGAAACTGAGGTGTAAGGAGATTAAGGGACTCATATAAAGTTATACAGATAAAGTGTAAGAGAAAGAATCTGAACCTAGATCCTCTGACTCCCTCATCATCCTCATCATTTTTATAATTTCTGCTGAGACAATTCTATCCAATCCATCAAACACTTTTTTAAATTATTCATCTACCTTGAGCAAGGTGTTGTCCTTGGTGCTAGGGATACCAAGATGAAAAATAATACAGTCCCATCCTTCAAAGAGTTTATAAATTCAAAGGACATAATACATGTAAAATTCCTTGCAAACCTTCAAGCACTATATAAATGTCAACTATCATTTGTATGATTAAAGTATGAATAAGGCATATATGGACACAAACAAAGCACAACACATAGCAGAATGTGAAAAGTGCCAAAGAGAGATCCAGAAAAAGTACCAAGAATTTTGAGGAGAAATTACTCTCAGCTTACGAAACCAGGGAAGATTTCCTGTGTAAAGTGGCAGCTAGTAGGCACTGAAGAAAGAAATGATTTTTTACAGGTGAAGATAGTAGTTTGGGAGTTTATTTCTTGAATTGGAGTCAGCATGATCAAAGTCAAGGAGACAGAGAAAGAGCATGATGGTAACTGAAGAGGGTAAATAAATAATCCAGTTGTTTATCCATAGAGTATATAAAAATCATGATATAAGCCTATATAGAAAAGATGGATCCTTTTATGGAAAGCATTGAATATCATATAAGGATTTTGTATTTTGTAATCTAGGTTAGTGATCCCCAAAGTGAGAACCACGACTCTTTAGTGTGACATGGCATGATGTGGAGATTAATGAATCAGATGCTGAAACATTAGACTGATTCCATCATCCCTTGCAATAGACAATTGTGGGACTTGTCTCCAAAACTACATCATCTCTGGCCATCTATTACAAGCAATACTCTTCTATTCTGCTGTCTCCAATAACTGGTCTATATGACACTACAAGCTTTCACTTTGCCCTTTTAGAAGTGGGAAACAGCCCATACCTGCTTCTGTATAGGCAAACCCTCCCATCCAAGTATGCACTTTCCTCCCCCTGCCCATGTAGTGCTTACAGCAGGTATCATAAGAAGTATGGGCTGTTCCTCTGGGATCAGAACTAGCACAAGAGGTACCTCAGCTCTCCCTTTTTCATTTTCAATGAGCGGTTAGACAGTACAATATGAGCAGGTTCAGATGGGTTGTAGTCTAGAGATATTTATAGATTCATTCTCTCACACACACATGCATACACACATGCATGCATATATACACACATACACATCTCATATCATTCAATTTCCCCAAAATCTTAGTGCATGTTTGTAAATGTTTAACAAGTGACCTTCTATGAGAAAAAAATATTTGGATGACACTTAAATTTAATCTACATGATTAACATTTTTCCATCACTTTCTAAAGTCTAGACAAGCAATGAAGCAATAAATCAAAACCTGATATGGAGTATTTGCTGATTTCTGAATGTAAATATTCACATTGAAAATTTAACAATAATAAGCCATTTCAATCTGATTCCAACATATCCCCCACCCCAAACCCAACCATCCTCTAAATTTGCTTTTTCACATTGAGAGAAGTACCATCCTCTCAATCTCCCTGGTTTCCAAGCTTCTTGGTTAGCCCTGAGTCCAAATTCAACTCAAACTGATCTCCGCAAACTTGCTGATGACATCTTCGTTTTGAAATAAGTCGACCAATAAGCATTTATTAAGAATTTGGTATGTTCCAGGTTCTGTACTAAGTGCTGAGGATATGAAGAAAGGAAAAAAATATAGTGCCAGGCCAAGATGACAGTGTAGAAAGAGGCACATACACTAGCTCTTCCCCCACAGCCCATGAAATACCTGAAAAGAAAGACTCTCAACAAATTCTAGAGCAGCAGAAGCCACAGAACAATGGAGTGGAGATTTCCAGCCCAGGGTGACCTGAAAAGCCAACAGGAAAGGCCTGTCACAATGGAAGTGGAGTGGAGCCCAGCTTAGCTTCGCCACACCACATGGAACTGGAAGGAGGACCAGAGAAGGCCTTGGGGGTGGAATCTCCAGCAGTAGTAGCAGTAGTTTGAATATTCCTCAACCTACAGGCACCAAAGGTTCAGCTGGCCAAGAAAGGAGCAGGGTCTTCCCATAGCTCTAGCCTCAGGCCATGGCAGCAGAGGCTACATCAGGTGACAGCAGCTCCCACAGCAGCCCACATCCATTGTTGGATTGTAAAACCCCTGGGGGAACTGAGCAGCTGATTCTTACTTCAGCCCTGTGTGGTGGCCCTGCTCCCACCAAAAGACCCTGGGGGAATTGAGCATCTTATCTGAATATCAGTCCCTAGTGATGACTTGATGGAACAGGAGGCCAGGTGGCACTGGAGAGAAAATTAATACTTACAGATTCTGGGTACAAAAGCTTCTGATTGCTCCCAGACCACTATACATGCTTGACTGGGCCATCTTGGAGGAAGTGAGATCTTACATATCCCCAGAGTATACCGTCCTCTTGACAAAGGACCCAAAGGTCAAGTAAATGGTTGAGGAAATACCCAAAAATGGGGAAAAAAATTAAAAAATAACCTTCTACAAGGTTACTTTCTTGGTGAACAGATATCTTCTCTCATCCTTTCAGATGAGGAAGAACAATACTTACCATTAGGGAAAGACATAAAAGTCAGGGCTTCTGTATCCCAAACATCCAAAATAAATATCCAATGGTCTCAGGCCATGGAAAAGCTCAAAAAGGATTTTGAAAATCAAGTAAGAGAGGTGGAGGAAAAACTGAGAAGATAAATGAGAGAGAGGCAAGACAAGCATGAAAAGCGGGTCAACACCTTTTGAAAGGAGACCCAAAAAAATGCTGAAGAAAGTAACACCTTGAAAAATAGGCAAAAATAGGCAAATACTCAATTGGCAAAAGAGGTTCAAAAAGCTAGTGAGGAAAAGAATGCTTTCAAAAGCAGAATTAGCCAAATGGAAAATGAGGTTCAAAAGCTCACTGCAGAAAATAGTTCTTTAAAAATTAGAATGGAACATGTGGAGGCTAATGACTTTATGAGAAACAAAGAAATCACAAAACAAAACCAAAAGAATGAAAAAATGGAAGAGAATGGGAAATATCTCATTGGAAAAACAACTGACCTGGAAAATAGATCCAGAAGAAACAGTTTAAAAATTATAGGACTACCTGAAAGCCATGACCAAAAAAAAGAGCCTAGACATCATCTTTCATGAAATTATCACGGAAAACTGCCCTGATATTCTGTAACCAGAGGGCAAAATACATATTGAAAGAATCCATCAATCATCTCCTGAAAGAGATCCAAAAGGAGAAACTCCTAGGAACACTGTAGTCAAATTTCAGAGTTACCGAGTCAAAGAGAAAATGTTGCAAACAGCTAGAAAGAAACAATTTGAGTATTGTGGAAATACAATCAGGATAACACAACATCTAGCAGCTTCTATATTAAGGGATTGAAGGGTGTGGAATATGATATTCCAAAATTCAAAGGACTAAAACCAAGAATCATCTACCTAGCAGAACTGAATATAATACTTCAGGGGAAAAAATAGTCTTTCAATGAAATAGAGAACTTTCAATCATTCATGATGAAAAGACCAGAGAAGAAAAGAAAATTTGACTTTCAAACACAAGAATCAAGAGAAGCATGAAAAGGTGAACAGGAAAGAGAAATCATAAGGGACTTACTAAAGTTGAACTGTTTACATTCCTACATGGAAAGACAATATTTGTAACTCTTGAAACTTTTTTCAGTATCTGAGTAGCTGGTGGGATTATACACACACACACATATTGAGAAAGAGAGAGAGAGACAGAGACAGAGAACATAGAACATAGGGTGAGTTGAATAGGAAGGGATCATATCTAAAAAGAAATTAAGGGATGAGAAAGGAATATATTGGGAGAAGAAAGGGAGAAATGGAATGGGGCAAATTATCTCTCATAAAAGAGGCAAGAAAAAGACTTTTCAATGGAAGGGAAAAGAGGGGAGGTGAGAGGGAAAACATGAGGCTTACTCTCATCACATTTGACTCAAGGAAGGAATAAAATGCACACACATTTTGGTATGAAAACCTATCTTACAATACAGGAAAGTGGGGGAGAAGGGGATAAACAGGGTAAGGGGGATGATGGAAGGGAGGGCAATGGGAGGAGGAGCAATTAGAAATCAATACTCTTGGGGAGGGAGAAGATCAAAAGAGATATAGAAGAAAGGAGGGCCAGGGTAGGATGGAGGGAAATATAGTTAGTCTTACACAACATGGCTATTATGGAAGTCATTTGCAAAACTACACATATATAGCCTATATTGAATTGCTTGCCTCCCTAGTGGGGATGGGTGGGAAGAGAGGAAGGACGAGAAGTTGGAATTCAAAGTTTTATGAACAAAGGTTGAGTATTGTTCCTGTATACAACTAGGAAACAAGAAATACAGGTAATGGGGTATAGAAATTTATCTTGCCCTACAGGAGAAAAGAGAAGATGTGGATAAGGGAAGGGAGGGATGTTAGGAGGGAGGGCAGATTGGTGGTAGGGGCAATTAGAATGCTCAGCATTTTGGGGTTGGGGGAGAGGAGAAATGGGGAGAAAATTTGGAACTCAAAATTTTGTGGCAATACATGTTGAAAATTTAAAATAAATAAATTTTAAAAAATATATACTGCCAGTCCTGGAGGACTAGACATCTCCATTTTCATTCTTCTTTACTTTTCTGTAACAGTCAACACTGTTCATCACCCTCCTTTGTTGAGAATTAAAGTAGATCATCTGTTAAAAATTCTCACATCTTTACACTTTAATACTTGAAAAACCAATTTCAAAACTTGACAAACAAGCCACTAAAAGTTTCGGTGAGTTTTGAATAAATATATTAAAAATATGAAAATGCCACAACTTCTAGTTAGTCTGTAAGAATAACTCACTGACATCAGGGAAGACAAAAATTTACTAGTTAAATTTCAACAATGATCTATACTGTGTAAATGACCCCAAAATCTCGTCATACTCTCTCATTTCCCTAAGAGCATAACTCTGCCTGGCCAGCATCAAAACCAGTAGATCAAAAATTGAGTTCATCATTTGTCTGTTGACCCAAACTTTCCCCTTCCTCTTTCCCTAACTTCTCTACTTTCAGTTATCCAAGCTCAAAACCTGCATCATGCCTGAATCCTTCCCCCTCACATTTGCAAGTCCTCACCATTCTGCTTATTATATCTCTTTCACATCTGTACAATCTTTTCTACTTCCATGGTAGACACTAAAGACAGATCTCTTTACATCACATCTGATCATTTAAAGTGCTTTTTCACTGGGGTCCCTGACTCCAAGCTTCCCTTCAGTAATCTTTTCTTCATATTGCTAACTGCATGCTTCTTCTTTATTCATAGTTTTCACCAATATTTCCACCAAATTTTATATCTCTATATCATAAAGTGTTATTGCAAGATTTCCAAAAAGTAATGGAGTACATTGAATAACATTGTACTCACTAAAAATATCAATATAAATAATATTTTGGTGAAAGCAAAAAATGGCTTTATATCACTATTAAATGAAATATTTTCAATGAGATATTTTGGCTTTATCTCTTTTGGAATTCTGGAATTTTGGAATATCTCCATCTCTTAATCCTTTTCAGAATTTCTATTTTTTGCTTCATGATATACCTAATAATTACAAGAAGACAAGTATATAAACAGTATGCTTATCATGTCATAGAGTTATAAGAGTTGATTTCACTTAGACATTTTATCCATTGTACTTACTTTTATCCATTTCTTTAATTTAATATGTTGGCATGCTGAATACCTCCATTCATCTTTCATGTATTGTAGAGTAATATTTCAAAAACCTCACTTTTTAACAAATCCATTGCTTTCACTGATAATTAAGCTTACGGTCATAGAACTATATTTTTGGGCACAGTGTTATCATATGGGAATTCCTTTCTTGTATTTCTTGAGAAATTTATATTTTTTTCCAAATTCTGAGAAAATTCAGGCAAGAATTAGACATCAAAAGTGGATATGGAGACTTCACTGGTTCAAAGTAACCCACTAGTATCAAGTCAAAAACAGCAGCAGAAAATGCTGACATGTGGAATCAAAGGGTAGAGCCAACATTTCCAGCAACTGGATTAGAAGCCTTTAAGAAAGAAACCATGCCCTAATCACACTCTGGCTATAACTGACACCATGTTATAAGTGTGTTTTATGGTCCTGTCTGCCACCAATGGCAAGTCATTCGTGCATATAAAATAAATATTAAAAATTGTATATCTACGTTGTATTTTAGGCAACTCTTATGAGTGGCATTACAAGAAAAAATAAGTTTTAGAAATAAATTAAGTCCTTAAATTAGTCATTTTGACACATGATTTTGGGTAGTGGTGTTGAGTTTGCTGTGAAATCTGAATGTTACATTATTCAAATATTGCCCCATAACTTTTGCAATTTGCCAGTGTTTGAATATTCACTATAGCTATAGTTCTTACCACTAAATATCGCATAAAAAATGTTAACACTGAAATAGTAAATATTTGTTGTATCATCTTTCAATTTAAAGATGATTTTATTTAGTACTTGTTTTGAGTTAATATTTCTTTCTTTTAATTTTCTTATTATCAAATGCTATATAAGATAGAGATCATGTTTACATTATTGAGATATGTGATCTTATTGCAATATGTTGGTTTGTGATAACTGTAAACTATTCATTTATTTAAAAATTTTATTTAGATAATCTCAGAAACTTTTAGCACAATGCTATCATAAAAATGATATGGTATTTATTATTATAGTGACTTATTATTTTATTGCATATAAATAAAACACCATGCAAATATAGAAGAATTTACTGTTTTGAAAAGTCCTGAGAATTCCCAGGAACTCCAAGTTTTCATTACTGTTTTTAGCAAGTTACTGTCTGTTGAGAATTTGGGAATCCTAAGCATATCAGATATTCTTTACTTTTTTGGAACAGTAGAGATGGTACAAACAATTGTATGTGCTTTAGTTTGTTTTTGTTTTTTTTTAATTTTCAGTTACAAATTCTCTCCTTCCACCGCTTTTCCATTTAATGAGAAGGCAAGGAATATGATACCTATTACACATGTGAAGTCATGCAAATCGTATTTCCCAATTAGCCATATTGCAGGAAAAAAGCAAGAAAAATAAAGTAAAAAATATGCTTCAATTTGCACTGAGTTCATCAGTTCTCTCTCTGGAAGTGGCTAGCATTTTTTATCTTCAGTGTTTTGGAATTATTATGGGTCAAGATCTTTGTTAACTGAGTCTTTCACAGTTGATAATCTTGCTATTATCATGTACAATGTTCTCCTGGCTCTGCTCACTTCATTTTTCATCAGTTCATGTGAGTCTTCTCAGGTGTTTCTGAAATCATTCCCTTTGTCATTTCTAATAGACCAATATTATTCCATCACAAGCATATGACACAATTTATTCAGACGTTCCCAAACTGATAGCAATCCTTTCAGACTCCAATCATTTTCTAGCCTAAAATGAGCTGCTATAAATAATTTTGAACATATGGATCACTTTTATCTTTCTTTGATTTCTTGGGGTACAAACCTAGTAGTGGTATTGTGTACTTTAAATTTTTGCATTACCTTCCCTGAGGTTCAAAACAATCATGGGAGGCAAGTTCAATGGATAATAATATTTTGTGAAGGATACTGAGATACTTACAATTTATATGATTTCCCCAAGTCTTATACAACTAGTAATTGTGATTGTCAGCGGATTTTCTCAGGTATTCTACACTCCAAATATTGCACTCTATGTCCTATGCCATGTTGCTATCTTGTCTTTCATTTCTCAGAGAAAAATAGCTATTGTGCATGATGCAAATTGATTTCCCTTGATAGCTAAAGGTCATCCCTCTTCATTTTTATGTACACTATTACTAGTCTGACACGGAATTCTGAAGTGTAACCATTACTGAAACTTGGGCTTTCATTCTATCAATGATCTGTGGGTCTATCAATCATCGTTTCACCTTGTTTTGAATATTTCTGGCCATTTTCCCATGTTGTTCTTTGTGGCACAGTAATGAAATTATCTCTGTGAATCTTAAAATAATTTAGAGATGAGTAATCTTAGGTTTTATTGATTGCATGGCTTCTTTCACCAGGACTGTCCTTTGACTCTATTCTTCCAATTTTTCCTTCAGGTCTCCATTTTGTCATTCAAAATCTGTCGTTCTCTTTTTCAGAGGCTCTACTCTTTCAGAAAGATTTTCATCTTCTTTTCTAATTATCAGAGCTTTTGTTTATAAAATAGTTTTCTTCTCCAAGAACTCCAATTTCTATCCCAATTTCATCTTTTAATTTTTAGAAATCCATTTTGAATGATTCTGGCATTTCCTTGCTCGTACAATATTATTTATGAACATCCTGTGGAACTTGTCTTGCTTTCTTGTTTTTATTGGGGGTTTGAGGGTCACTTTCTATCAGTGCATAATATTTGTTTTTGAATGCTGTCCTTCGCTAGTTATTTACTCATTTTCCTTCTTTCTTTATGATTCTTGCTGCTGCCATTTTTTTCTTGCTCAGGGGATGAGTTTTTCCCCAACCTTTCAGTGACAGTCTTCATCCAATGCCTCCCACCTTTCCTCTTCTAATTCTATTTCACTGATTTTTCTAATTGTTTGGTTCCTTCCATTTTATTTCTGTGTTCTCTCCTGTCCAGAAGGGCTATGTAACTGAAAAGAGATTTGAGAATATGTCTATTTTCCTGCTATATAGCTATCCTACATGAAGAGAAGTCTGCCCTCGCCTGCCTTGCATCCACATGAGAATGAGTCTATACCATGGTGGGGCTCCAACACATCAGTTACTCACCCTCTTCATCTCAGGTTTGGCAAGTTCAATGACAACTGAGAATTAAGTAAGGGGAAAAATCACCAAAGCCAAAATTAAAAATGGAGCCAGGTCCAATCAATTGTTCAGCATGAGGTGTGGTGGAAATCGAAGAGGCCTTCCTTTACTCAATGGGATAGTCATAGAATGGAAATCCTTGAAGGCATGGACAGTCTGACCCTATCATTGAATTCTCCATCTAGCATAGTACTTGGCAAATAACAAGTCCTTAAATAATTGATGATTGATTATTGCGGAAGAGTTTTCACTCTGGGGCACTATTCACCCTTTCCTTGCTGTAATTTGAATCATGATATGTCTGGGACACTTTTTGTAATTTTTATAGGGTGGAGTCTAGGAAATATGGAAATAATCACTAATTTCACCACCTTGCCAGGTAGGTGTCTCCTATCCAGAGCTCTAGGTTCTTTTCTAGGTGCCACATTTTTTTCAAGGATAGTATATGCCAAGGAAGGTGACCAAGATGAAATGCCTACTAACAAGGCTGGACTCTAGGCAATGGAGTAGGTGGTCAAAAGTTGGGGATGATGACAAGTGATGACTTGAGGAGGGACCACATGAGTATATTAATAAGGACAAATGTGAAAGATATTGTGGAAGGTTGTTGATAAGATTTGAGAAAAGAGGAGATACATAGGTAAAAGGAAGTAAGGTATCAAGGATAACTCTGTGGTTGTGAACTCAGATGACTGGAATGATGGCAGTGCCTTTGATAGAAACAGGGAAAGGTCACAAAGCTAAGCTTGGTGGGAAAAAAAATGAGTTTAGCTTTAGACATTCTGAGTTTGATATATCTATGGAACATCTACCTTGATGTGTACAATAGAAAATTGTGAATGCTTCACTGGAACTCAAGAGAAAGACTAGATCTACATATATAGATCTGAGTCATCTGATATCTGCATAGATATGAATAATTAAACCAATGGAAGCCGATGTGCAAGACAGAAAGAATAGAATAGAAAGAGAAAGAATATTTGAAGAATACCCACAGTCAAGGAAGTACCATATGAGTGATTATTCACCAGTGAAGAACTAAGACAGACAGGAGGAGAACCAAGAGAAAGAGCAGTGTCCTGAAAATCCAAAAGCACAAACATCAGGGAGTGACAGTAATCACTAGTATTAAATGCTACGGAGCTAACTAAGGATAGGTGCTGAGGGAAAGGCAGATTCAGAAAAAGCAGTTAAGAAAGCATTGAGAACTTTTGGAGAGAGCAGTTGAATTCCAGGGATGTAAGCCAAATTGCCGGGAGTGCCCAGATGACTGAGAGCAAAGGAAATGAGTACAATTTTCAAAGTTTAGCTATGAAAGGGAGGAGAGGAAGAGGAGAAGAGATTAAGGGGGTGCATTTAGAAAGCAGGGAAGATACCATGGCATATTTGTAGGCAACAGAGGAGAAATCAGTAGTTACAGAGAGGATAAAAAGGAAAGAAAACTAGAGAACGTTCACAATTAACTGGGGCAATATTCTAGAAGAGATGGGAAGGGTTAGGGAATGGTCAAGCATATAAACAAAAACATTGCTCTTGGCTAGGAAATAGGTCATCTCTTCAGCAGAGACCAGTGAAAAGGAAGGTTGATGGAACATGAAAGTTCCAGTCAATGTCCTGTTGTATAAAGACAGGGCTTAAAGAAAAGGAAGCCAGGCAACCAAGCCCTGATTGCAGAAATACATATACATGTTTGCACATGTGCAAATGTATGGGTGCATATGTAAGTGCATTTTTATATGCATGGTACACATGCATATGTACTATGCAGATATTTGTATTGTGTGCATATATGTGCATTAGTGTGCATTCACATATAAACACATGCATCTGTATTTACATATGTGTGCATGTTTGCATATATGAGCATTGTGTATGTGTTATGTGTGCACACATGTATATATGTGCATGTGACCATGTGTGTTGACATACTGTGTATTGTATTGTGTGTGTACATATGTATGTATATCTGTGTGGATGGATAAAAATATGTCCATGTTGTGTGTTTAAATTGCTATGTGTACATGTTTATGTGCTATGTACCTCCATATAAATGCATTCACATGTGTGAATAGATTCAGGCCTGAATACACGTCTGTTGATGTATTATTACACTCATAAATGCATCCATACATGCATCCATAGATGAAGCAATATATCATAGGGGATAGAGGGCTAACCTTGGGGTCAGGAGACTTGAAATCAATTCCTGTTTCTGATGTCTTCCACATGTGTGACCTTGAGGTAGTCCCCTACCCCCAAGGCAACTCTCAGCGTATAAGGTTCAGATGAGTTACTGGTGTGTAACTTACTGGAGGGAGCTTGTTTCCACATGGTGGAGTTCCCTACCTGGATGAACCTGCAGGGTCTGCACCAAACACTGACACTTATAGCCCTTAGAAAGTACCACATCACTGTTCAGGCTATTAAGCAAAATGTCTCAAGTTAAGGATTTTATTTTGGTATTAAATCTGGTTATATTGGCTTCAAACAAACTGAAAAGACTGATTTTCACTTAAATTCAGGGCATGAATTTCCTGGGTGTTTGGGATTTGTTATTTTTCTCTTGACATGTTTTCATGGCTTCGTTCACCCTTCTACTGTTGGATGATGAGGATTGGGAGTGATGGACAAGTGCCAGAATCTTCATCCTTAAAGCTGGCAGCCCATCTCTCTGCCTTAATCTCCACCTCGCTCCCCCTCTCTCCCAAGAGATGGGCATTCCTTTCCTCATTCCTCAATGATTTGTGGGCTGCATATCAGAGCTAACCCCTTTCCACCCCTCCCATTTGCTTCCCTCTCTTTCTCCGAGGGCACCTTCTCTGATCTCTCCTAGGTATGCCTAATCCTTCCATAATGGGCTCCTTCTCCCTTCTCTGAGTCTCCGGCTTTCACTCAGCTCTTCTTATCCCCTTTCTACAGCTCTTTCCTTCCTAGGACCAAATTTATCCAACCTCAACCCACAGCTTAAATTCTTCCCTGACAGTATGCCCCCACTGTACGTACTTTACCTAGCATTATTGGAGAGAGGTAAGGCCATCTTGCCCTCCCCGTCTCTTTGTTCCACTTTCTGTTAATTGTCTAAATCAGTTGTGTCAAACTCAAGTAGAAACAGGAAGCTGGCCTGGAGTCAGGAGAACCTGAAGTCAATGTGACCTCAGACATTTACTAGCTGTATGACCATGGGAAAGTCACTACCCCTGATTGCCTCAATTTCCTCATCTGCAAAATGTGGATAATAATAGCACCTACCTCCCGGGGGCGTTGTGAGGGTCAAATGCGACGATAATGGTTAAGTCGATTGTTTCGGGGCCTGGAATGTAATGGGAGTTATACAAATATTAGCTGCTGTCATCATCATCATCCTCATCATCCTCCTCATTCTTCTCACTATTATTATTACCTTCAGGCAGCATATTGACTTAGAAAACCACATATTAGCATCATCTAAATCATGTTTTATTTGTATTTATTTTGTTATTTCTCAGTCACATTTTAATCTGGTTTAGGCTGTGCTAGGGAATGTTGCTGAAAGGGGAGGGAGGGTTGTAGACCCTCTGGTCTAACTGGTGGGAACACTACCTTCCTCTTTCCCCTGCCCCCCCCCCCAGAAGAATCTGATGGCTGGCTACAAGCTGATTCCACTTATCTGTCAGTTCATCAACAAGTCTTTATGAAGTCAAACTAGGTACTAGGCATTAGGCAAAGGATTAAAGAAATAAAGACAAAAGCAAAATGGTCCCTGTCCTCAAGGAACTGACATGTTAGCTGGGGAGTTAGAAGATACATCTATAGCTCCCAGCAAAGGCACATACAAAGAGATACAAGGTAAATGTAGCAGGAAAGACTAGTCTAGTCATTTCATGACCAGGAAAGTTCTCCTGCAGAAGGAAGCCTTGAAGATGAGATCTGAAGGGAACCAGGGATTCTAAAAAGTGAAGAAGTGAGGAGGACAGTATGCTAGGCAGGAGGAGCAGCTAGCACAAAGGCCTAGAGGTGGGAAATGTGAGGAATACCAACTAGCCAATACTGCTGGAACATGGAGGAAGGGACCAAGTTGAGAAGGACATTAAATTCCAAAACAAATGAGTTTCTATTAGATCCTACATCAAATATAGGGTCCTGCTGGAGTTGTTTGAACTTTAGAGTAACATGGTCACTTAAACCTTAAGAAAATCACTTTGGCAACTCCATAGTCCATGTCCTGGTGGAGACAGACAAGGCAGAAGTTGATTATGAGACTGTTGCAATAATGTAGTCAAAAGGTGAAGAACACCTGGACCAGGAGCTGGACGGAGGCGGGACATTGCTCTGTGCACGTGAAAGATGTGGCGAAAATCAAAACAAGATGTGGCGATTGCGAGTGTAGGGGAGGGCTTGAGGATGACTCTGAGGCAGTGAACCACCATGTGGGGAATGCCCCAGGACTCAGTGGACCCAGCTGGAGAGACCGGAAATGATTTCTCTGGAGCCAAATTTAAATGAAGCTATAATTGGCTCTTATGAGATGGGACCAGAAAAACTGGGGTGGGGAGCAGGGGGAGAAAGAGAAGAAGAGATCATATACTCCAGTATGCTTGGAGAAATGGCCTGCTCCATTCAGGCCAACTTCACCCTTCCTGTTGGTCATGGAGGTCACAGGTTTCGACAGTGCTCTGACTGGTCTTTGCCTCTATCTGAACCTTGGCTCCATCTCTGAGCCCCAGCCCAGATGGGCAGGAATCTCTAATTTCTTTCTGACTTCATAGAGCTGTGTCATTTATGGAAACCTCACAACTCCTTTAAAATGCCCAGTTCTCACTATGTGGAGTATTCACTGCATGTTGTCACCTTTCTATTGGCCTCACCTTCTCATTTTGCCTTGTTTGAAGACATCTAATCTCCTTTACTTTTCAATTGCCTTCCTCTCTCAGGAGACCTTCCTCAAGGCGTCCCAGGGCTGCCCCTCTTGCCGTCCTCATCACTAATTGAATTCACTACAGATATACCCTTTCTAACTTCCTTCATTCATTTCTATTGTGAAGTGAATCAGCCACAAATGAATGAAATGAGCCAACGTAGCTCCTGTTGTTCAGTGGGTGGCCAGTGGTCAAAGTTGCAAAGATCCTAACAACATAGCATTATCATATTTACATAACAAATGACAGTGCTGGTCCTGGGTGCTGGGGGCTTGGAATATGGAATATCCTATCCCTGAGTACTCCCGCCACCATTTACCTGCAGATGGCTTAGCTATTTGCCACATTTGTGAGGTTCCAGAGGCTTTCTGGTATTTGGCTCAATAAACATCAATGAAGCACCTACTGTGTGCAAAACTTTGGGCCCCACCCTACAGGGGAAGCAAGGATAGATGCTTCTCAGACCTGATCCAAAGGACTTTACAATCCCTGTAAAATGGGGATGTTGACTCAGATGGCTTCCAAGGTCCCTCCTATCTCTAGATCCATGAATCCAGTCCATAACCCATCCCAGGGTCGTGTTCTTTAAATCGAAAGAATGAAGGTTTCACTTTCTACTTCACAGCATTGTTGTTAAGGAAGGCCCTCTATAAACCTTCTGGCATTAGGGACATGATTGTTAGTACAATCAGGCTTAAAGGAGAATGTAAACTCCTTGAGGGTAGGGCTCTTTAATTCTTGTCTTTGGATCTCCAGTGCCTAGTACAATGCTGACACACAACAGTGAGTTAAAAGATGCTTGTTGAATATGTACTTGAAAAACAATTTGTTTTTCCTAATATCTATGGCTAGAACCATTGGTATTATACATGTCCTATTTTTTTCTGAGCAAGCATTGATCAAAGAATTAGAGCTAGAAAGTGGGTGATAGCCTTTCCACTCTTTTTCATCCTCAGACCCTAAATTCACTCATACCTACATAACAAACATGCTAAGAGCTTGGAAATAATGCTATGGCCATGACTGATTCAGGAAACAATTCAGAATAACACCTGAAAAGTGACTCAATCACATGTGACCCCTGCACACCACAACTAGGCAGACAAAGATGCCAAGAGAATATCGTGGATGGCATTTTCCATGGCAGTGAAAACTGGAAGCAGTGTCCATGATCATCAACTGTGGAACGGCCAAACAAAAAACTTTGGATAGTAATGTCAGAGAATACTGTACTTTAACAAGTGATGAATATGAGGGATTCAGAGGAAGCTTGGAAGAAAGACTTGAGGCAGAACCAAGTAAACTGAGTCTTGGGAACAACGTGGCAATACCCTGAACAAAGAGGGGAAGGGTTTGGTCACAGCTCCAGGAGTTCATTGCTATAAGGAGCTCCAGAATGAGCTTTGTCAATGCAGGCCATGGGCAACTTCTCTGCAGCTTACAAATCTTAGGAAGCAAGCTAAAAGAGCCACAGTCTTAGTCCTAGAAGAGAGATGGGGGAAGCAGTTCCCAATTTTTCTCGGAAAGGTGAGAGACAAAGAAACATAATACTGGAAGAGTAGCCAGAACTTCTGGTTTTCCTTAACTAGTTTTTGTGGTGGTTGTCGTTGTTAGGTGAAGAAGGGGAAGTTAAATAAAGGGATCTTATGTAGAATTTGGAATCTTTGGCTTTTTCATCTGAAAATGACTGTGAAGTGACAACAAATAACATTTTAAAAAGACTTTTTAAAAAATATTGGTGAGAGAAATAGTGATTGAAATGAATCTCTTTTCTGTCCAAAGGAAATAGATTATTTTGTTTTTACCATATAAGAAACAATAAGAAAAAACCACCAGCAGAAATGCAAATAAATGGAAATAACAAAATGGTAACTGTACATATTTTAATTAGCCAAAGATGGTGAAGGAAATTTGCCACTGTCATATTAAGGTCAGCTCATCACATGGTTTTATACACAACACATTAAGACAGGCAAGGTGATGCCAAACTGGGCTTTAAATATAATCATTGTAATTAACAGAAAGTAAGAACGGCAGTCCTAGCTAAGCCCATTTTTCTGATCATCTTATGCTCATGAATCTTGGTCCACAAATCTTCACAACAAATAGGTAGTAATTCAATCAAACCCCTCCCCTCCAAAAAAGGAGAAAAGTCAAATCTCAATCTGCATATTTGAAACGATTATACCACAAGACACTGAGATGCTTCAGGCAGAATCCCTTTTGCCAGGTTTCTATACTGTATCCTTTGAACCTCATAATAGTCCTGTGTTGCAGATGCTATTGTTATCCAAGTTTTACAGATGAGGAAACTGAGGCCCAGTGAGGTCAAGTGACTTACCCAGGGCCACACATTGTACTTCTGAGGCAGTAATCAAACCTAGGTCTTTCTGACTCCAAGGCCAGTGGCCTCTCACCTGTCTTGCTTCATCATTATAGGTTCCTAAATTCAGAAGTGGATCATCCTTCCTCCCTCTACTGTCACTTTGTAGGAAAGGAAACAGGTCTAGAGAAACAGGTCTATGGAAGTAACATAATTTGCCTCCTGTATCCATGAAGTCATTCATGTAGCTATTGGGTCATTGTGTGACTGGTATTTTAGAGTTACCAACCATGGTTTTTCCTCAGGTAGAGACTATTAGCTCATATGCCTTAATGGTTAATAGCTCTGTACTTGTAGTCCAGGGAAGAAAATAACAGACACTTGGTAGCTGAATGACCTTGTGTGAGTTCCCTCCTTTCTCTGAGCCTCTCTTCCCCAGTGTGTAAAAGGAAGGGATTGGATGTGATAACCTCCAAGATCCTGCCCTCCCCACTCTAAATCTCTGCTCTTTCATCCATTGGGTGCCCCCAACTGAAGACTTCCTCCCTCTCCATGGCCTTGCAGACATGTGCCTCTCCAAACTGGTAGCCAGTAGGTGGGGGGAGACCAAGATGTGAGATGTGGGCATACGCTCCTATGTATCTATAATGTGATTGTGTCAGGATACCCAGAAGGCAGTCTTCCACCACCAAGGCAGCCAGGAGACTGAGGGCTTAAGCTTTTGTTGTTTTTGTTTTCTTTTGCAGAAAAGCGGCCCATCTCAACGTGTTCCTACCCCAAAGCCCAAGAAAGAGTTAAGCTCTCTAAACCAGGACTGGGGAGTTGGGAAAGCCACAAATAATGAAGAGAGGCTCTCAGCTCAGCCCCGTAGTCATCCCTTCTGAGCACAAAGCTGGCAGAGGCTGGCATCAGAAGGACCCCCAAATGAGCTCCCAGGGTTTCCACTCCATCATGAAGAATTGTCCTCTGGAGTCGGCACCAGTGGGGAAACATTTCAAACACTTACCATATGTGGTGGAGAAGGGCCTAATTTGTCCATTTTGAAATTTTGCCTTTCTTTGGAAAGGATAGTTAATTTCAAGTCATTTGTTTCACAGGTGAAGCTTTTTCCTGTGCATTTAATATATCACCCTTGGTTGCCTGAACAATTAGAAATTGTCACCAAAGAAAAATGCCGCAGTTCATGTAAATAACTATTTACCTAAAGGAAATGGGATCCCACCAGAGTCAGCATACCTTAATGAGGCATGACAAGAGGGAAAAAAAGCCCAGCCTCGGCGGCATCTGCCGGAGCTGACATTGCTTATGGTAAAAATTGGCCAAAACAACTCGTATTTGTTTTTTTCTTGTCAGAAATAATGTAGCTTGAAAATTTTCAACAGGCAACATGCGTCCGGACCATTTGTTACTTCTAATGGCCTAATTGTTCTCTTGGCAGAAATAAAAAATTGGGCCACTTGTGTCATTTACCTCAATTTCTAATTAATGCAGTGGCAGTAGAGAAAGTAGAACAGAGGGAGAAAAAAAGCCAGTGTGGCTTGAGCAATGTCCCCATTAGCCTGGCTCGGAGCTGTCTTGGTAAGTCCCCAGCAGCAGCAGGAACATGTCATCTCTGAGAGATGCCCTGTGGGTGAGGTCAATGGGGTGGGGTAAGCTGCCAGGAGGAGAGGGAAAGAAGAGGGAGATGTAAATCCTTGGTTCAGAATTTTTGGAAGCAAGAAAAAATCCCTCAACACCACAGGGAATAAGTGGGAATAAGTTATCCTCACGACATTGGCAGGAATGGCAGGAAGTTGACATGTCCCAAATTATTACCATTTTGTATCCCAAAGTCTTAGAAATGTTCCACTCACATTCTCCCAAAACTTTGACTCTAGGCAAATTTGCCAAGTAAAACAGTGCCACACTTCCATGTACCAGTGGATCTGAGAGGCTGGGTTAGTGTGGAATTGGGAGTCATGGATGTAGAGTCCTGAATTCAAATTCCATCTGACATTCCCAAATTCACTAGTTACATTCTTATGGTCAAGTCACTGAATTTCAAGAGCCTCTGTTTCCTCATCAGTAAAGTGGAAATGCTAATTCTATATTACCTACCTTGCAGAGTTTTGTTTTATCATACTTACATGTGGCAATATACATTAAAGAGATTTCTAAACTTTAAAGAACCAACACAGGCCAGTTGTTGGTAATGTTATCATCTCATTGATGTGGCTACACCTGCCAGTGATGGAGAGTGTAAACTCTTCCTATCCCTAGTCACTCTGACCCACATCTTCCCATTAATCCACCACAGGCTACCACCCTTGCTCTTAGGTCCCTAGATGTAGCATTTGTACTCTCAGAAGCAAGGGCTACCTATCAGTTACCCTTGACCTCTGTCCATGACTAATAGTCTCTTCTTCCAGTTGTGTGCTACCCTCTGAGAAGCCTTTGACTGCTTTTCAAGTTCAGCTCTTCTGTGGTCATCTGCTGCAGCCTGCTCACACATATTGTGATTCCTGAATTGCCCTGTGGGTGACCCACAATTATATTAATCTATGGATGATGTATTCTGTGGCTCACAGCTAGTCAGTACAGAAAAATATTGATTGATTAATGTGAGCACGATGGGATTTTTTTTAGAGGAGGAGATTAGGGTCATTTAAAGAAGCTGAATGGTGGAGTTGGAAGACAGACTTTGAAGAGAGGTGACAAAGTAAAACCAAGGAGCTGAGACACAATTTTCTAGGAGTTTGGTTCTGAAAGGGATGAATGGGCACAATGGAAGAACATCTCAGAGGCTCTCTTTGAAAAAATGCATAAAGAGTTGGCTGGCAGAATTGGCTTTATTGTGTATCCAAAGGTAACAAGAAACATCATTTCCTAGAACATTTGGCCATCTCCTATTGCTTTGCTCATGATAAGCATTTGCAAAGGACTCCCATGAAGATAGCAGCAGTCACTGTACCAACATCTGCTACAAAGGATGAGGGATAGAGAAATGCTGCAGAAAACTCTAAAAGATGGCCCTCCCCAGCTTAATCAAGATTTCATTTTTAATACTTGAAAATTTCAAATGCAAGATGAGCATAGAGGAGGATAGTAAAAATCTATCAGAAGAATCTCATCCCTTCATGAATCAGAGGCAGTGACAGATAATTGGGTTCTAGTGGGTGGCAAGTTTTATGTTCATATTCCTCCTCTGACATCAGTTCTGTGTCCAGTACAGGTCAATGAACCTCTCTGATCCTATTTCCTTCTCTGTAGAGCAGAGATAATAATACTTACAGTCTTTAATTCACAGGGTTGCTGTGACATTAAGATGTATCTCCAACACTTCAGAAATTTTAACATGGTTGAGAAATGGTAACAATAATAAGAACTATTTATTACTATTATCATCGTAATGGTCTTCCCTATGATTTCACATTCATCTTAGTGTCTAGCTCACCCTGCCTCTTAGCCATGTTGGGTTCATTTGTGCTGAAACACAGGAGTCCCTGAATTTTATTTATTGCTGGCTCAATTCTTAGATTTTGCCTCCTGTGAATTTCTGGGCATCTCTACAGCTCGTCTCTTCCCTACAGTGCTTTCCTGCTATGTTCCACAGTAGCTTGCTTAGTACATAAACACAGGAACTCCCAACCCCCTTTCTTGGTGATTTGAAGCTTTTTTTATTAGTTTTGCAAGACTTTAGGTAAAAACATTCTTACCATTTCTTATTTGGCACATGATGCCTGGCTCAAACCTTTCATTTCTTCTACTTTATGTCATGGTTCAGAAATTCGAGTCTATTCCCAGACTCTCTCTTCATTTCAAAATCATATATTATTGATATCATTTGTTTGTACATTGCTTTCCTTTATAAGTACTTCCTACCCTATTCTCTGAGCAGTGAGGTAGCTCTCGAAACAAAAATTAGAAAAGGGGAAAAAAGTGATTTGATGACATCTACTTAGGGCATCCCTCTGACTGCCAGAAGAGGCCATGGTCCGCAGCCGTGAGCCCCACATCTGCAACAAATGGGGACAGGGGGATTTCCTCAGTACTTCTATCCAGTTGGACTTCGTTATTATAATCAGGCAGTACTGAGTTACCCTTTCTATGATTACTGTTGGTGTGGTTGTTGATGGTTCACTGGACATTGTTGCTGCCATTTTCTGTTTTTCTCCTGGTCTAGACATTCTATTTTTAAATGGCTATTCAATTCCCAAGATTGTCTTCTCAAGCGTAGACCTTGCCCCAAATAACCTGCAGTAAAGAAAACACCACCTGTGCCCCTATGGTTTTCAAATCATGGTTGAAACTTCCTAGTCTTCAGGCAAGCTTCTTAGATTACATCTCTCAGAGCTCTCCGTGACCAAGAGAACCTCCAGGGGAGTATTGCAATCCTTAGGTGTGCTAAACCTTGAGAGGTTCCCAGATGTGTTCTACACCTATGACCCAGAAAGAAAGCAGACAGCTCTGATAGCAAGTCAAGAGTCCCTTCTGCAGGGAGTCACTAGGAATCATGCCTCCTCTTTGATCCTTCCTGGATAATTTCTCACCTGAGAGCACCTTTAAAAACACACCCTGTGCCCTGGAAAACAAGTAAGTGCTTGTTGCTCACAGTCCTGTTACACCCCTCCTCACAAAGATCCTCCTGCCTGCTAATGGCTGCAAAGGTTACTCAATGGTCCTTCTTTCCTTGCTCCTCTGGGTTTTTATCCTCCACACTGCAAGCTTCTGATTCATGTCAGCAAGCTCCTCTAAATCTTCAGATCCTTTCCCTTCTTTGTATTTACACTTAGAGCCTTCTTCCTTTTTATTTAGGGGCAGGGAGATAATTTGTTTGTTTAAGGAATATACCATTATCCCTTGAGAATAAAAGGAATAGAGAGATTCCTTGGTAGATGGAAGATAAACCGGCCTATTGGTAGATCAAGGATAATGATGACCTGGCTAGGGCAGAAAAACCAACATCACCCTCTATCCAGTCAACGTAAGTTTTCCTGCAGTCCATACTTTCTTGGAAGTGATGGCCTCCATCCATTCATTCCCAAAGGAGGCAGTCCCTATCTTCACAGAGCTTTTATTGTGAGATAACACACAGAGGGGAGTTTGGGTCTGAGCTCATGATGGTGAGAAAAGTCAAAAGGATATGAGCTGACATAGTCTTTCCAGAAACATTGGTAATATTGCTTTGATCATGGTTCCCAAAGAATAAAGTAAAAATTGGGAATGGAGCAGGAATGTGTGTGGCTGCAAGACAGATGACAGACAGTTAGGTAGGGGGGACAGTTGCTTAGGATATAAAGCATGGTCTGATCTCAGGCCAGTTAGATATAGCAGGCTATGCGAACTTGCTCTCACTCACCAAACAGGACACTGGAACTATGTAATGAGCACCCCAACATTGAGTAGTCATGTACTCTTAACATAATCTCTGGACAGAAGACTGCTTCTCTACTTTCAGGGGTACAAAGGTAAGACACCAAATGGAGTGAATCTAACATGTTTGCTTTTGTAAAGGGTCTTTAGACTTTCTTCAATTATGAAATTGAAAACAACCAACAAAAAGAACCTTTCATAGAATTATAGATTTGGAGTTAGAAGGGAGCTTTTTGAGTGTTCAGGTTCATGTTCTCATTTTATAGATGAGGAAATTAAAGAACATCACGTTAATTGACTCACTCAAGGTCACATAGTAAGTGTCTGAGTTGGGATTTGAATTCAGATCTCCCTGACATTAAGTTTCATGTCCTATCTCCTACTGCACAATGTTGCCTTTCCATACACAAACACTGAGAATTGTGCCATGAAGCCATGAAACATATCTTCTTGTTTTTTCACACATTAACTGTGATGTGGCAGTACTCACACTACTCTTCTTCTCTGGGTCTCTTCTGAACTTCCCTTTTTCTCTTCCATGTATTTTTAAATATTTCCAAGATGTACTTTTATCTCCTCTCTCCAGCTCACCATTTTTTCCATTATTATCACAAACCTCTCTTTTCCAAAACAAAATCTCTGCCTTGTAATAAAAGTATAGATGAAGAAAATAAATTTGTTTCATAACACTGACATCTGGAAATATATGTCTCATCCTGTACCTTCAGTCATTTGCTTCGCCAACAAGAGGTTGGGGGTATGCTTCATCAACACTTTTTTTTTCATTACAAACCATTTCCAATAATATTTTCATTATTCTGAGGTAGGCTAACCTAGATTACTCCAGTGATTCAGGCTATGCACCCATAAATAACATTCCATTCTTTTCCTCCATACAATTACATGGATAGTCCCTTATTCCTGGAATGAATGCCCTCCCTCTTCATTTCTGCCTGGTCTTCTGCAAAGAACAGTTCAGTGCTGTCTACTACACAAGACCTATCCTTATCCCCCAAAATTCAGAGGGATTTCTACCTCTTGAAATTACTTATGTAATTTTGTGTATAATGTTTTTCCTCATCTATACATATACTGTATCTCCTTTTCCCAGTAGAATGTAAATTCCTTGAGAACAAGCATTATTTTTTAATTACTAATATTTAGTCTAGGGCATTACACATAGTGCTTAATAAATACTTTTCAAATGGAATTATTATATTGACTGTCACATCCCTAGTTCTAACTGTGTGACCTCAAACAAATCATTTAAACTCTCTGAGTCACAGTTTCTTCATCTATGAAATTAAGAGCTTGGGAGACAATGGAATTCAATTGAAAGACTCTGTTTCTGTAGTCAAGGACTTAGATTCTCTGATGGGGTCTCTACTTACATCACTGATGATGGGCATCTGTAACTTTGGGCAAATCACTTAGCCTCTAGATCTCCATTTAATCTCCTCCTCTATAAATGAGAGAGGTGAACTAGATCAGGGCTTCTTAAACTTTTTCCACTGGTGACCCCTTTCCCCATTTTGGCAGGGCTTTGTGGTCTGAAGGCATGCACAAAGTGTCTGTACTTTGTGTTCAGAACCAGCTCTGCAGTGAAGATGCCAGATGGGACATGGGCAAGCACTGCCACAAACCTATTATTTTGAAAGAATCCTTAAGGAACTGGGGAGAACTGAGGTACTGAGAGACTAGAGAAGAGACTTTAACAAAGGGATCAAAGGAGGATTCCAGAAACTCCAATTAAGGAAGCTATTTTCTCATAGTCCTTTTGGTATTGAGGTCCGGGGGTCCTGAGACACAGAGATGAAGCACATCTCAGATATTATCAGTATAACTGTTCAGAAGGGACTTTAACTCCCTTAACCTCAGTTTCCTCATCTGAAAATGGAGATAGTGAAATGATTGTGACTTGTCTCACGCAGAAGTGTTGTGAGGAAAACACCAGATCACCCTTAAATTCTGATGGCATTGTTAGCTTTGTGGATTGCAGAGGAGCTGAGAAGGCAAATGGGGAGAAAAGCCAGTGGGATGAACCCCACCGAGCCAAATCAGGGTTACATTGCAAGGACTGTGAAGGGCATGCCACTTCTGAGCTTTGCCCTGAGCAGCTTCTCCTCCCATACCCACAGGGACTCACAGAACCCCAACCTTGTGGGACTCAGCTAAAGGCTCACCTCCTCCACGTGCTTTCCTGGATTCCCTCAGCTCTTTGTAGGTGTCCTCTTCAGTTCCTTTATGTTTAGGCAAACTTTTGAAAAGCAGAGGCTATTTTCAATTCTGCCTTTGCTTCACCAGTCCTATATCCATTAGAGAAGCTTAATAAATATTTGTCAGATTGAGTTGACTCTCTGGACTCTGGTCCTTCTCCCTCTTTTACAGATGACAAAAATCAAGAAAGGTGAAGTGACAACTTGAATTCACCCAGCTGCTGGGGGACAAGCCAGGATGAGAGCACATGGCACCTGACTCTGGGACTGGTTTTGCCTCCACCACAGTAGGCTACTGCCTCTTGGTTTCTCAGAAAGTCCATAATATTCTAAGACAACATGGTGGCACTTATGGTTTGTGACTTCCTCCAAGGCAAAGTGCCAGCAGATGCCAGATTTCTTTGAATTTGGATGGCTGGTTTGTTTGTAAGAGAAACCCAAATTCTGTAGATTTGAAAAATTAACCTGGATAAGAACAACTGTGAATTCCTGAGTTGGGACCAAAGTGTGAGGTTTGCCCTACCTCCCCCAGCTCCACACCCAAGGGGTTGATTTTTCTACATTGCTATGCTTCAGAAGCTCCATGATTTCCCTTTGTAGGAACTCCATCCACCAATGCAGATTACAGCCCTTGTGTGCTTTTCAAGGAAGGTATGGGTGATCTTAATCTTTTAAGATGTAGAGCTGGATATGACCCCTGAGGTAATTCAGTCCAACCTTTTCACATACTAGAGGAAAAACAGAAATATAGAGGTTTAATAACATAGCCAAGGTCATAGAGGTAGTCACTGGGGCAAAAACAAGAATGTATCTCCCAATGGTCAGAATCCT
Source organism: Bettongia penicillata ogilbyi (assembly GCA_023548195.1). Classification (NCBI taxonomy): domain Eukaryota; kingdom Metazoa; phylum Chordata; class Mammalia; order Diprotodontia; family Potoroidae; genus Bettongia; species Bettongia penicillata. Next base: position 7,269,810 of record JAJHZJ010000537.1, on the reverse strand, counting down.
AGAGATGAGTCAAAAAGTGTTCCCTTCATTAATTCCCAGAATCAGAATATCTGGTGGAAGTCCAGGGATCACTTGGGGTATTTGGCTTAAAGGTTCTGTTTCCATATCAATCAATTTTAAAGCATTAATGAAGGGCCTGTATCATCTGTGAAACACTGTGGTAGACCAAAACCAAAGCAAACTGGCCCCTGACCTCAAGAAGCTTACTCCAATGTGCCCAACTGGGTCAATACATGGAATTGAGGTCGAGGGAGGAAAGCTTTTTAGGGTGGATAGGAAGATTTCCATTCAGCTTGGAACTGGGCCAAGAAAACGGGACCCATTTCCTCACTCTCCTCATCACATGCATAGCTACATTGATCCATTCATAATTCCAGGTTAATCATTAAGTCATGAGCCTTATTTCTTAATCTCAATATATCCTCCTAATCACCTTTTACATTAAGAGATTAGTGCTGGGGGTGAGACTGGACAAATAATAATCCATCTTAGAGAAAGACACTTATAGCAGGAGAACAACAAAAGGCTTTCTCTGAGCAAACCCATTTCTACAGGCTTTGTTCAGCTGATGCCATGGCTAGGAGGTTCTCTGAAGGCAGAGGAAGTCATCCTCGGACCATGATTGCCCTGGCTACTCCTAGCCTGGAAGGAAGCATCATATTCTATTGCAATGTATGTGTATATGCATATGTGTGTATGCATATATATTCACACATGCATAAATATATGTACATATGTGTATATCTGTATCCAGTTAGATAAACAGACAGACAAACAGATAGATACTTTTTTCTCCCATTGCCTCCTCTCTCTCTCCTTGGACCAGTTTTTTATCTCTGGGTACTTTGGGCCAAGTTGGGTGGAGGCCACTCTCCTCCAATCCTTCTCCTCTTAGGAAAAGGCAGCCATGTGCCTATCTTAGCAGCCTCAACAGTCTCAACAGTCAGTCTTACTCATGTCCATTTCCCTGGCATCATTCTCTCAGTCTGGGGCAATGTAAGCTTCCCTTTTTCTCCCTCTCCAATCACAGGGTGAAGGGGGGGTCTCAGGAAGTCCTGGAGGGGACAGAGGGGCCACTCCATCTGCCCTTTTCCAGCTGAGTTAAGCAGCAACTTTCTGGGCTGTCTTCAGTATGTGCTGTCCCAGAGAGAAGACCCAAGGGAGTCCCGTGATCCTCCACAGCTGAGGTGCCTCAGGGAGGAAGGGCAGCTACCCATCACAAGCCTTCTCTGCTGGAGACAAATTGCTTTACCCATCGAAGGGTAACGTCATTCATTCAGGTAAATCTCAGAGCGGAAGCCAGAACACCTCATCACTGACAGGATCTGAGCCAGCAGGTTGATCCAGGAGAATAAACACTGATGTCCGTAGCCCCAAGGAGATCATCTGTCAGAGCAGTCAGTGGGGCCTGGACACCCTTGCCTCGGTGGAATGCCATCAACTGAGAATCAAGAGGCTCTTGTGAGCTGCTCTTTTGTTTGTAGAAGTCTGAAGTCTATGTCTGTAAGTGTACTACTGGGGAGATAGGAAAGACTGGCTCTGCTCAATCCTTCCCTACTGACCACTGGCCCAGATAATCCATGCGGGGGGAAACATGGAGTGTTGGGGGTAAAAGGGACCTAGGACAGCATTGTCCTCAAAATTAATCAGTAAATCACATGGGCAATGATGGCACCAAGTCAAGCTGCAAAGATTGAGGGAGAATTTTCCCTGCCACAGACTAGGATCCCCACTAGGGTTACAAAGATAAAAAAGAAAAGATGTATAATAATGGAGGAGACAACTTGGACATAGAGATGTACAGACATAACTAGACACAATCAGGTCAGTACTTGAGTCATCAACACAGATCTCAGACTCTTCATAGTCCTCTAGTGAATTCCTAGCCAAAAAGTCACCCACCGGCAGCCAACCAGAGTCAAGCCTGTGTCAGAACCCAGACCTATGGCCCAAAGCCTTCCCAATCTGATGGCACTGGCTGAGATCAGGCAGAGTCAATGGATCCCAGGCTCCACTCCAAGCCACAAGGCAGAATCAGAGGACTAGAAATGTGGTTCAGTAAAGGTGAGGAGTGGTAAGCTACACCATAGAAGAAGACAGTAAGGAAAAGCAGTAAAATTCACACATTTTTGTGAATCAGATGAATACTGTCCCTGGGCCTTTCTTTGTCTGCAAGATGCATGGGTTTGGATTAGAGGACCTCAAATGTCACTTCCTGATCTAAATTTATTCTCTTGTGAGCCTTTCAGTTGGATTAGACTGAATTTTTGTGCCAGTTCTACCAGTTTTTAAAAGAAAAGACAAGGGAAAACGTAAGCAATGGCATTTGCCATGTTCCATTTTCACACAACTTTAAATGTTAATACAGAAAGTGCTCTCATTCAATCAATCAACATTTTTTAAGAGTCAGTTATGAAGAAAAAGTAAATGCTTCTCTAACTGATAAAAAAAAGTCGAATGAAGAAGCCAGATCCCTGTCCTCCAAATGCAGACCCTCTCTACAGCACTGCACTCTAGAGAACTAGGAAGAGCTTGAAGCGTCATGTAGTCTAACCCAGACTCCTCATGCTACAGAGAAAGAAACTGAGAGGTGGAAAGGCAAGTGATTGCCTAAGGTCACACTGTTAATAAGTGGGCAAAGCCAGGACTCAAGCTCAGAGAGGAAGGGAAGCTAGAGGGCGCCACAGTGCGCAGAACGTCAAGCCTGGCATTGGGAAGACTTATTTTTGTGCGTTGAAATCTATCCTTAGATACCTTCTAGCTATGTGACCCTGGGCAAGTCACTTCACCCTGTGACTCAGTTTCCTTGTCTGTCAAATGAGCTAGAGGAGGAAATGGCAAAGCACTCTGAGGTCATGAAGAATCAAATATGACCGAACAACAGCGAGGTCAGAAATGACCTCAATGTGAAGCAAATGAATGAGTGGAAGCAGTGAGTCAATGTCTTGTGGGGGCTGTGCACTTTGTTAAGCTCTTGGGCTGCCATTCCAAAGTGCTTGCAGTCTCAAGCTCTGGAGGAAGCTGCTGATGATGAGTGGAAGCAGAGGACAGTCACTGCCCCAGCCTTGGCAGAGTCAGCAGCAGTAATTTAGGCCTTTGAGGGGAGGAGGAGCCAGAAACAAGGTGAAGTGAACTCCACTTTGGAGGACACGGGGCGGCAGGCAGTAAGGTGGGAGACAGTCACCCTCAACAACCCTTTCCTCCTCAATAGCCCTAACAAATAACTATTCCATTTTCTATTTGACAACATCCAGTGGGGTGAAACCCACTCTCTACCAAAGCAGCCACTCTGCTCTAGGACACTCTCATTGTTTATATTTTACACAAATACATGCGGACACACACACACACACACACTTAACCTGGGCCTGAATCTATCTCTATCACTTCCACACATTCCTTGAATCCAGGCCCCCAGACTTTACATCTACCCATCTTCCATAAGACCTTTCTCATTATCTCCCATAAAAACTGTCCCACTGCCAGATGATATTTTTGCATTGATCAAATAGAATACTCTATGTAAAAATCACTTTGAAAATTAGAAACCATTTGACTCTTGACAATCATACATATGTAGTATCTGTTTTTCCCTGTTGAAACATCAAAGAGTTGGAAGAGGGAACAACATAGTCATGGTTCATTTCCAGCAGAACAGTCAGAAGGTTGAGAAGCCTCTGCCCGCCCCCACTCCACCCCATCTCACTTCCCATACTGGGCCTTTGTGGGTGTCTAGACACACCTGGTCTCCCAGAGCTCCATTATAAAATATCTCAGGTATCAGTTTTCTGGGACTGTGGGAAAAAGTTGGCAAATCACCACCACCAAGGTAGGGTTAATGAGCCCTTGTTAAAAAGAAAAGGCAAATCCAAGAAGTAGTGAAAGGATATACACAAACATTCTCAAAAGAAGAATAATCCATAATTAACAACCTCAAAATACTGATGCAAAGCACAAATAGTAAAGGGAATGCAAACTATAATTATTATGTTAACAATAATAGTATATAATTACAATACATAATAATAGTGATCACTAGAATTTATATAGTGCCCTAAAGTTTGCAAAATGCTTTACCAACATCATTTCACTTGATCCTCACAACAACCGCAGGAAGCAAATGTTATTATTTTCCCCATTTTACAGGTGAGGTAACTGAAGCAGACAGAGGCTGAGAGACTTGCCCGGGATCACACAGCTAGCAAATGTATGAGCTCAGATCTGAACTCACATCTTCCTGATTTCAGGTCCAGAACTCTTTCCACTTGATACTTAGCTTCCATTCAATCAAATCAAAACAGTTCTGAAGTTTCCTCTCACAACCAGAAAATTGGCAAAAACAATGGAAAGATATAAATATTGATAGGAGAGGGAAGATAGGTTCTCTAATATACTGCTAGTGGAGCTGTGAATTAGTGGAACCATTTTGAAAAGCGGTTTGAAATTGCACTAATAAAAGGGTTAAAATGTCCAGACCTTTGACACAGAGATTCTGCTACTCAGCATCTACCTTAAGGAGGTCGAAGACAGAATGAAAGGTTGTATTAACACCATAATATTTTTAGGAGCACTTTTTGTGATTTCAAAGAATTAGAAACAAAGCAATTGCCCATGGATTTTTGTTGTGTTCCCATCATGTCTTTCTTCATGACCCCATTTGAGGTTTTCTAGGCAATGATACTGGAGTGGTTTACCATTTCCTTCTCCACTTTCCTCCAGGAAACCGAGGCAAACAGGGTTAAATGACTTGCCCAGGGTCACACAACTAGTAAGTGTCTGAGGATAGATTTGAACTCACAAAGATGAGTCTTCCTGACTCCAGACCCAACACTCTAGACACTGCACCCTCAGCCCATAGAATGGGGGCCTGGTTAAACAAATTGTGACCCATGAATGTAAGGAGGTAATACGGAGTTGTAGGAGGTAGTGAATGTGATGAATTCAGAGAAGCATGAGAATCTTTGTGTGAAGTGATGTGAAGTGATAAAAGCAGGACTGATAGAAGAATAGACTCAGTGATTACAACAATGTACAAGAGAAAAGCAGCTGGACACCCTATCCACACATTTATGATCTGTTTTCATACAAACATATATCTGTGTCTATGATTTTAGGCACATACATGCATAGTGTGTGATGTGTACGTATGTATGATATGTCTATACACACATGATTGTGTGTGTATATGTGTGTGTACACTCGCGTGTATAAAATGGGTAAAAAGTTGGGTCCTAGAGAATTTACAAAAATACAGTCACTGGCCTCCTTCTTTGTAGAAATAGGCAGAATCTTTCATTTCCTGCCAGACTCAGTTGATCTGTAAGTTGGCTTTACTGCTGTTTTTATTTTATTTTTTTTAATTCTGGAAACAAATGATGTTATTTGAAATGAAGATGATGTGAAAACAACAGAAATAGATTTTTAAACATTAAAGGAATAGGTATGGAGGGAGAACTGTGAAAGAGACAAGGTGGGAAATAACAAAAATAAAAGCAAAAATGCTTTTAAAAGGCAGCAAATGGTTGGGCTAGCAGGTGAAACAAAGGAAAAACCGAAAGTTCAGTCATCCTCTGTTCGTAAAACTGAGAGATGATTACAATGGCAGGACCATTCAGCTCTTCATCCAGGTAGGCATCAAAGTGCCAACAGACGGAGCTGGGATCCTGGAAGGCAGAAAGACCTGAGTAGAAATCCAGCCTCAGACAGTCTCAATGTGTGACCCTGGACAAGTCACTTACCCTCTCTCTACCTCAGTTTCCTTATGTGTAAAATGGGGATAATATTAGTAGTCACCTACCAAGGTTTGTTGTGAGACTCAAATGAGTTAAAATTGCCAAGTGCTTAGCACCATACCTAACATGTGGCAATATGTTAGCTATTATTATAAATCAATAGTTATCATTAAACATTCAATAATTATTAATCTACCATTAATCAATTATTTTATATTATCAGAATTTAAAAATAATTGTATATGACTATTCACATATTATATGTAATTTACATGTAATCATATGTAATAGGTTACATTATATAGTATATAATTATATTTTATTAATTTGTACAATATAGTTATTTTAATTATTCATTGTTTTGGAATGGCTCATTTATAATAATAATAGTTAACATGTATATAGTGCCCACCATGTGTCAGATATTGTATTAAGTACTTCATAAATATTATATCATTTGATACTCATAACAACTCTGTGGGGGAGGGTGCTATTATTATATCCATATTAAAGACAAGGAACTGAGGCAGGTAGAAGTTAAGTGACTTGCTCAGAGTTGCACAACTAGTGAGTATATGAAGATAGATTTGAACTCAGATCTTCTTGCCTCCAGGTCCTGGGCATCATCCATTATATGCTTCTGTTGCTGCTATTTTCCTTCTACAGAGAATCTAGTGATGAGTGCCTCCAAACTTCACCAGGCTGGTCCTCAGATGACATGCAAGCAATCAATGGAACTGAACAAGTCATTGGGTACATCAGAGCTTAGACTCAGAAAAGGAAGTGCTTTGTAAACCCTGGAAAAATACAAGCCATCATATAGATCATACTCAGTAGTAGAAATTGTCTGGGTCCTGTTAGAGGAAAAAAATAGTGACCATGCCTGATGTAAATACTTTGGAGGCCTGGAATGCGATGAATGGAGGCTCCTTCCCCACCCTTCCTGTGGATTGTATTTGTTACTTAGGCCAGTAAAACTTTTAATTACACTCACTGGTGATGAAGATCATTTCTAACATGTCTCCTTGTTGGTCTTCATCAGATTATAGGTACTAAGGACATCAGAGGCAGCCTTTCCCTCTTGGTGGGATACACCAAAGCCCGTCCTTCATGCCTCCATGAGGTTGTGGAGTATAGTGATGAGTGCCCTGACTATGAAGTCAGAGGCCCTATATTCCAATCCTGACTCTGTACCTCACACCAGTATGTGTTCAATCCCCCTGACCTCCATCCCATTGCCAGTAATGATGATAGAAGTGAATCAAAAGATCTGTTGAAGATGCTGTGTAGATCAATCTCTAAAGCCGCAGGGAATCTAAAAAGAGTTTAAGATGAGGGTAACATCAATACCTTTGTTGGTGCCTCTCCTATTAACCATACTCAAGGATTCCCCTGCTCCCAAGAGCTCTTGAAATATCAGATATTCATTTCTCTAGGATGGCACAGGAAGCACTCTGGACAAAAGCAGGGGAATGAGCCTCCCATCCTCCTTAGATCTTTGCTCCTACTTGACAGTGCTCTGACTCACACTGAGTGGGACCAGAAACTGATGAGTCTTCTTTTATTGCAGTATTCTTTGAATGGGGCCAACCTCCCCGCCATTCACTTCATTATAAAAGCTAGGAACAAAGCAACTCCCCAGGACTGATCCCAACTCCATCAGCCCCCCTCTCCCTGTAACTGCAGGTTAGAAACTGGACAGCACTTAGTGAGATTGTTGGCAACGGATGAGAAATTTTTATTTGATTTGATTTTTTTTATTTTAGCAACAGATGGACAATTGCATATTTCATGGTGGTTGGCAGCATGCCTTTTTTTAAGGCCTTTGCAAGCTCTGCCAATGGGGGACCCAGGTGCTCCCAGCTGGTTTTCACTAACCAGAATGGGCATGGCTCCAGCCTGTCCACAATGCAGGTGCCTCTCCCAAAATCTTCAAGTTTTCTGTAACCTGGAGACCCTGACTGGAACTCAGCCAGGGTCATGGGTTTGTTCTGTGAGGAAAAGTCATTGGCCTTCTCCTCAGTGAGCGATGATGATGATGAAGAAGATGATGATGATGATGATGATGATGATGATGTGTATGTATGTGTGTGTGTGTGTGTGTTTTACTCAGTGCACAGAATGAGAGGGTGACTCCATAATAAGAAACAGTCCCTATTTTTCAGTGGATTACATCTGGTTTTAGGTATAGAAAAATTAACTTCCTAGAAGACTTAGGGCACTTAGGGTACAACTGCATGGTATAGAGGAAAGAGAGCTGGATTGGAGGCCAGGCTGGGTCTTGGTTGCAAATCATGGTCCAGCCATTTGCTGCCTGTAGGAACTAGGTCTTTGTCTTGAGATTGCTTTGCTCCCAGAGCTGCATCTGGTAAATGGGGTGGGGGAGGGATTGAAAGCAAAGATTCCTAACCTGGAATTCATGACATGTGTACATGTGTATGTATGTGTGTACATATGTGCATGTGTGTGTGATGGCATTTCAATATAATTGGGTAGTTTTTCTTTTTAATATTAGGTATTGATTTTATGTATTAAAAAAAACTCTACTCTGCACCAAAGGTCTCCATGCATAGACTTCACTAGAGATGGCCAAGTTCCACGACACATACCAGGGTACAAACTAATCTCAAAACTTTCTTTGATTACACAGTGATAGTGACCACATAGAAGCTGCTAGGGCGTGCCACAGTGCACAGAGCTCTGGGCCAGAGTAAGCAAGGCCTAAGTTCAAATCTAGCTCAGACATTTCCTAGCTATGTGACCCTGGGCAATTCACTTAACCTCTGCCTGCCTCAGTTTCCTCAACTGTAAAATGAATATAATAATAGCACTTCCCTCCCAGTGTTGCTGTTAGCATCAAATCAAATATTTGCAAAAAGCCTTTATCAGAGTGCTTGGCACACAGTAGGTGCTTAATAAATGCTTGTTTCCTTCTTTGAGATAAACTGAGACTGAGGAAGATGATACAACTTTCCCAGGGTCCCACGGCTGGTATTTGACACAGGATTCACACTCAGGTTTGTCTGAATCCATCCACCATTGCATTTAGCTGTCTTAAGACATAATATGAAATAAAAGCTATTTTATTGTTTTGCCTTGATTGCCTCAAAATCCTCTTTTTTCCAAGCCCAATTCAGAGGCCCTTCTTCCAAAAAGGCTTCTGCGGTAGCCCCACCTGACATAGCTCTCATACTCCTCCAAGTCCTTATCCTGCATAGTCTGCCTTGCTCTTGGCTCCTGGTCTACCCTACTATATCTTGTATTAATTATGCACACACTTTAACCCCATGCCTAAAGGTTGTAATATCTTTGAAGACAGGGATTACATTGTCTTCTTCAGGGCATCAAGCATGGCACCTTGCCACCATCCTAGGCACTTGCTAAATGCATCTGCTTAAAATCTTCATAAGCTTCAGTCTGATTCCTTTCCTACCTTTTCTTGTCTCAGGACCTGCAGTGGCCACATTGTGCCTCTATGAAGTCTCAAGCCAGACAACCAGTATCTCAGGATAACTTGGTTTCCCAGTTCCAGCCAGCTGAGACCCTGAAGGGGGAATCCGAGGCAGGAGCTGCATGCATCTCCCCGGGCAGGTATGATTGCACACATCATCTATTACAAGACCATTTCAGTGAGTCTTCCAAGATCCATTATGAGTTATCATTTCAGTACATAATATAAAAATGTATTCTCTGAAATGGCACATCAAGGGGACTATGACCTGCAAATATTCACTTCTGATAGCAAATCCACTTGTTCAAGCATGGAAGGCTTTTCTAATTCTTCCTTCCCTATAGTTCCCTTTCCCAAGGGTTCCAGGCAAGCCCAACTTGTGGATATTCACCAAATGGAGCATAGACACTCATTGCTGCTGTAAGGGACTAGGATCCACACCTGGACAGCTCCCCATGGGTATTTGCAATGTGGAATTGTGAAAACCTTACATTCTGCATTTAGTACAGGCATCTGCTAATACTAACACCAACCAAGGGACCACACAAAGAAGAAGGAAAAGAACTGAAGAAAAAACAATGACATGTGTTGACCAGCATAGGTCATAGACACCCAGAGGAGGCTGGGGCTAAAAGGTGATCTAGTTTCATCAAGATGTCTGAAAGAAAGAGCCTTGTCAAAAGTGTGGAAATTACCTCAGACATTATTGTTATTACAAAAGGTAATCTGGAAAATATCAGAAACTCCTGGACTTTCTTACCACCACAAAATCCTGATGAGAATAATCTCTTCCTACATGTAGAATGCCCCTAAGTAGTCTGAGAAAGAGATAGGCATGCCCTCTCTTTTTAATATTGAATTTTATTATTTTCAATGAGCTAGCATTTATTTTTTTCTCTCCTTCCTTCCCCTAATGGAATAAAAAAGAAGAAAGCACTTATAACCAGTTTGCATAGTCAAATAAAACAAATCCCAGTATTTGCCATGTCCAAAAATGTGTCTCATTCTGCACAACATTGTAAAAAAAAAAAGTAATTTGTAAAAACTGAAGAATTCCAACCAATATAATGACAATCCATGATTCCAAGGGTCTGATGGTGAAGCCTGCTGCCACCTCATGACAGGCAATCTTGCTCAAAGGCAATTTTGCACCAGACTCCATCATTAACATAAGACATTCTCATCACACAATTGACCCAAGGATGCAGACAAAATACTACTCCCATTTTGGTTTTTGTTTTAGTGACCATCAAAAAAAAGATATTTCAGGCAGGCAAAGCACATATGTTAAAGATTCGGCCCCAAGGAAGAGTATCCCATGTATATGCTGAAATCATACAAGACTCTTCAAAAAATGAAACCACAAAACCCACTTTGTTTTCTGACCTTCTGATTATCAATACTAAGTGAGGCATAAAACAGGAAGATTTATGCTCACTGATGGCATTTGCCTCAATTGTGTAGGATGCCTAAGGCAGCGTCTAAGATAAAGAGAAATTCCCTAAAGGATGAGGCAGCCTTAATCTGCTTGTTTTTGTGACTGTATCAAATGCTAGAACACTGCAGGGCATTCAAAAAGCAAACCATAATGACTCAGTAAAATTTCAGTTTGCTCATCCACAACAGAAAAAGCAAGTGGATGAAGAACATCTTATGTCCAGATACTGGAACACAGGTAAATGGATAATGAAATCATCCTTACATGGACCTTGGATAAGCACTGTGCCTGGACAATTGGCTGCAGCTAGAAGGAGCATAGGGTGAGTTACTTTTAGGATGCCATGTCATGTTTTTCATAGACTCAAGGTTCTTCCTAAAACAAGAACAACATTTTTGACAACAATACTCTTCTGGCAACCCTATATGCCTAAAATTCATAGAATAAACAATATGAGATCTAGAGAATTAAAGTTTAGGGTCCCACATGGGCAATAGAGAGGTGTATATTGGGTGAAAGTTGGTCATGGAGTATTGACAGCTAAGACTTTCCCAATAAAACTGTCATAAATACCCCTTGCAGGGCCCTATGATGGAAAAGAGGGCCAATTCATGTAGAGAGGAGGTCTAATGGACAGTCCCTCTGATCCACATGCATCTATGCAACATCAAGAGAAGAAGAGAAAGATTCTCCAATCCATCAGGGAACCCCTATAGAGGATTCATGCAGAGACATGGAAATAAGTGCAGAGGAAGAGAAGGTATGGATGGATTATGACCTATACCTTTGTAGGGAGAACCCACCTTGACTCCTGAAAAGAGTCAATATAGCATCAAAATATCAATATTCCCTAAGAGAAGAGCAATATGTAAACTAAATTTAAAAGAGATCTTTCCAGGAGCTGTCCACCAAGGATAAAATCACAGAATACAAGAATCTCAAAATCTCAGGATCTGAAAGTTGGATGGGATGCCAGAGGCCATCTGGTCCAATGGACACTTGAAAAAAGATTCCCTTTTGTGTTATATCTGACAAGCAGTCATCTAACCTTCATTCCAGAAAGGCCCATAGCAGTCCATTCTACTTTGGGGAAGTGGTCTCATTAGGAAGGTTTTTTTGCATAAAGCCAAAATCTACTTCCATTTACCCAAGCATTTGCTGCCTTCTTTCTTAGTTACAAAGTTAGTCTACAAAGGAAATTGTCCCCCAATGGCCACAGTATTCCGAGGCATCTGAATTTACCTGAGTCCAGACAACAGATATTCTTCATCTCCTTACTTTTTGGCCTGCTTTGTTTTCCCATGTGAACAGTTTATACAAACTGTTTCAAACAATTTGGGGTCTCATTTAAGAAGCTCTCAATTTTGATGCAATTAGCACAACGCTATCTGCAAAAATAATTATTCTATAATAAATATAATAATAATATCTGGAATGCCATTTTGATTTGGGCTCTAGACAGGTGACTCTCACTGGGAGCAGCAAATGTTTTTGGGGCATGTGTATACCTTTTTTTTCCTAAATCACCTGACATATTGACATCGATCATCAGAGACGAAGGGATCAAAGTAGCCCTCGCATTACATTTCCCAAGGAATCTTGCATGATTTCTGTTGTATGGACAAGAAATGCCTTATTGGAAGAACATTTTCAGGCTGTATTTTGATCAACCAAAGCAAATCTTTTTTAGTAGTCACTGAACAAGAGGCAGATTAGGATTTTAAATTCTCAACTTTCGGGTGAGTAAATTTCATCTCATTAAATTCGCCATTTTCAGTCCATCATGTGATTATAGAAGGATGACTTCTTATACAATATAACATGCAAAAAGTCTGCCCATTTTGTTCTTCTAACAAATTCAAAGACAGTGAATTGTCACCATGACTAGAACACTGAATCTGGAGTCAAGAAGACCTGAGTCCAAATCCAGCCTCAGCAAATCACTTTAACTTCTTTCTGCCTCAGTTTCCTCATCAGTAAAATTGGGATAATTAATAGCACTTAAATGCCAGGATTGTTTTGAGACTAAAAAGAAATAATATTTGTAAAGTGCTTTGCAAACCTTAAAGTGTTACATAAATGCTAATTATTATTAATAGTTTTCAGTGAATATGAATATATTGCAGCCATGGTCAGGAGTCATGGATGTTTTGTCCACCCTTTTTTCTATAAGATCATTCATTATCCTTCCATGCTTTTGGTAGCCATCCCACTTTCATATGAGTTGAAAATTACTTCCTCAGTTCCTTTGAGGCAATACCTTGCCTCCAGCACAGCATCGTTTCCAGCTGTTCTGGCTATTTTGATTTTCTTTAGTGCTATTGATACTCACTCATGGAGGTCAGAGTTCAGATGTGACAACCCCACTGCCCTTGAAGGGACAAGTGTTCTAGAATTGCTGATAAATCTTTTCCATTTTTCCTCCATTCATTGTCCTTCCAGGTCCATCCCTAAATGCCCTTGGGATGCTCTGGCTTAGCAGGTTCTCCTGCCAAGATTTCTGTAAATTTGTTTCTCCCTCCATTACTTCCCATTGTTTACAAGGCTGGCCACACTGCTTATAATATTCCATCATAAGATTTTTTTGAAATCTGTTTCAATTCTATGCCAGTGCTGCCTTGGCTGCTGTAGCTTTCTCCTTGGCAAAGAAATCAGTCATTTCCTGGTCAAGGTGGATCCTTGGCTCTTTTGGGGACTCCATTTTGACATGATCTTGAGGCTCTTCTCCATTCTGATAGCCCCATTCTGGGTGCCCTCCAGCAGATCAGAGCAGCATGACCCTGAGATTGGCTAGGTTGCCATCATGATCAATCAGAGAAATGATAGAGAAACTTTTGAGCTCAGTTTCCACAAGCATTTGACAAGATCTGGCACAATCTGCCCAGCTGAGAACATGAGTTGCAGGCTAATAGCCTCAGATAAACTCAGAATTCACTTTTTAATTATGCTGTAAATGGAACAGAAAGAGCACTGGATCTGTGGTCAGAGACCTGAGTGCGAATTCTGGCTTTGCTACTTTCCTACCTTGATATCTGTGGCTCAGTTAATTAACAGACTCAAAATGGAGAGAAGGAAGCAGGGTAGGTTCCAAAAGCTCCAACATCCCCACCTTTGAATACACCATCCCCATCTTCACTAACTGGTGACTAACATACAGATGTTATGAAGAACGGAGGGATCTGTCCCATTGCCAGGCATCATTTCTATTAGTGACTTGGAAGAAGAAAGAGGCGCCATACTAATCAGGTTTGGGAAGGACACCAAGCTGGTCAGTAGAGTGAACTAGAGCCTTGCGTGACAGATGCTAGGTAATATTTCTTTAAGGACTTAAGGGTTTTAAAAACTGTAAGCTCACTATGAATCTGCTATGTGATGTGGCAGTTTGTAAAATGTCTTCTTGGCTAAACTAATTGAAGTCTAACATCCAGTAAGAGAGATATGAGAGCAAACAGTGACTCACTTCAGTTTTTTCAGACCCTATTGAGAGAATTGCGGTCATTTCTGGGCATTATATTTTATAAACTGGTGCCAACCCAGAAGAGGGGAGCAGAAGTGGTGAAGGAGCTTCAATACTGCTCCATAGATAGAATAAAATGTAAGGGACAGGGAAGTCTTAAGTTAGAAAGGAAGAAATGTGGGAAAGAGACTCCCAATGCATAAGGAGAGGCTCAATCTGCCAAATAGCAAGCATTTATTAAGCACCTACTGTATACCAGGCATTGTGTTAACCGCTGGGTATACAAAGAAAATAGGGAAACATTTACATTCTAACACACCATCTCAACAAAGTTCAGAACAACATAAGCCTGTGGTGCCCCATACAAGATGGCAGCACAAAGGCAGTATGGAACAGTTTCTCATTTGTCTCACCCATCCCATGCATCCCCTTTAGAGGGTATTCTCCCTAGTCCTGTACTATAGATCCCTGCAATTCCATTTCTCAACTCCCATTCCTAATGTTGCCCTAAATTTAGATTCAACCTGCCTGGGACTCTAGTTTACATTTTTTCAGGTTATTATTTTCATGATATTCCCTTTCCTTCTTTCAAGATGATCTTTTCACAATATTCCTTGGTCACACTGAGCTCCTAATTCCTCCTACAATCAATGACCTCTTCATCTAAATCACACCCCATTCTCCTAAAACAAATTTTCCTAATGGTTCAATTCAACAAGTTTTTCTCAAACACATAATATGCTCATCGATCAATCAATAACGATTTATTACATATTTACTATGTGCCCAGTGCTGTGCTAGACACAGGGACTATAAGTATAAACAATGAAACAACCTGTTCCCAGTGATGCTATATGCTAATTCTAATGGGCATTTAAATGTAATTTAAAGATTTCTGTAGTACATATATGTAACATATACACACATGTATATGTATGTATAAATATGAATCTATCCATGCACTGTGTACATGAATATATATGGATATATTCTTGTGTGTGTGAATACACACACACAGATTGATCATCACAGCAACCCTGCTTCTAGTTCCATGTCCAAACCTGACTCAAAAGTGCTTTTATTTGTTGTTAAGAGATCAACAGATAAGTGTGAAAGAGGAAAAATAACTTCTCCAGAGTGACATACCTCTGAAATGTGTAAGGCAGCATTAGAACTCAGGTCTTCCTGATTACAGACTCTATCTACTATATTACCTAGTGGCCCCAACTAGCTGCACCTAATTATCTGTTGTAATGAACTTGGCTATACAAAGCTAAAACTTGGATCATGCTGTTAAACATTCATGCATTGTTTTTGCTTTCCTAATTTTAGTGGGGGGAGGGGGCAGTGTAAGTTACTAGGTACAGAGGCCTCCTTTTTCAAATTTGTTTCCTTTTACCTGTATGTGCTCTGACTGATTCATTAAGAAGCAACAAGATAGACAGGTTCCATACCTAATAACAATAAAAATAATAACAACTGGAATTTATTTAACTCCTACTATGTGCCAGTCCCTCTGCTAAATGCTCTACTATTGTTTCATTTGATCCTTACTAGAGTCACACAAGGTAGGTGCTGACTTTCCAGGAATGGTAGTATTAATTTGATTATTATTAGAAAAGCTACACTTATCAGATTGGCTAACACAACAAAACAGGAAAATGACAAATGTTGGAGAAGATGTGAGAGAGTTGGAACATTACCTCATTGTTGGTGGAGTTGTGAGCTGCTCCAACCATTCTGGAGAGCAATTTGAAACCATGCCCAAATTGCCACAAAAATGTGCATGCCCTTTGACCCAGAAATACGCTTCTAGGGCTGTATCCCAAAGAGACCATAAAAATGGGAAAAGGACCCACATGTAAAATAACATTTATAGCATCTCTTTTTGTGGTAGCCAAAAACTGAAAATTGAGGGGATGCCCACCAGAAAGAGAATGGCTAAACAATTCTTGGTATATAATTATAATGCAATACTATTGTGCTATAAGAAATGATGAACAGGAGGACTTCAGAAAAACTGGAAAGATTTAAATGAACTGATGCTGAATGAAGGGAGCAGAACCAAGAGAATATTGTACACAGAAACAGGCATAGTGTCCAATGACTAATTGTGAGAGATTAGCCCCTGTCAGCAATATAAGGACCTGAGACAATTCCATAGGACTCAAGATGGTAAATGCCATCCACATCCAGAGGAAAAATGTATGGAGTCAGAATTCAGAACAAAGCAGACGATTTTCTTTTTTGCCTTGTTTTGTTCTGTTTTCTTTCCCACAGTCTCTCCATTCATTAAAATTTTTCTATGCAGCATGGTTAATGTGAAAATGTGCTTAATAGGAATGTAGGTGTAGAACTCATATCAGATTGTATGCCATCTTGATGGAGGGGGGAGATTAGGAGGGGGAGAAAATTTAAAACTTATGGAAGTGAATGTTGAAAACTAAAAATAAATAAATTGGGTGGAGCCAAGATGGCAGAGTAGAAAGATGCACATACACTAGTTCTTCCCATACAGCCCATAAAATACCTGTAAAAAATGATTCTAAACAAATTCTAGAGCAGCAGAAGCCACAAAAAACAGAGTGAAAGAGATTTCCAGCCCAAGGTAGCCTCGAAGGCCAACAGGAAAGGTCTATTGCATGGAACACAGAGAGGAACACAGCCCACAGAGCCCAGTCCAGCCTTGGTTGAGCAGTACAGAAGCAACAAGACAGGAACAGGCCTCTGGGGTGGAATCCTCAGCAGCAGTGGAAGTTCTTAGATCCCTCTACACACAAATGCCAAAGACACTTCAAAGATCAGTGAAAATTTTTTTCTCCTGGGTGAGAAGAGAGCAGGGTCCTCCCCTAGCCCCAGCCCCAGGTAGCGGCAGTGGCAGCAGCAGTAGCACCCATTTTCAGAGTCCTCCGCCTAAAGCCCCTGGGGGAATTGAGCCACTGATCTGGGTCTCAGTCCTGAGTGGTAGTCCAGGGGTGAAGAAGAGTGCTAGCTGGTGTGGTGGAGCTGGTGGAGGCTCTGGAAAGGGAATTCTGCTTGCAGAACCTAGGCAGAAAAGTTTTGGTGGCTCCAAGACCAGAGTGCAGGCCAGGAGAGGAACAAATTCCTCTCCCTTGATGAGCCACCTTGGAGGAACTGAGAACTCAGAGGTTGCCAGAGTATACCCCACTCTTGACAAAGGACTCAAAAGCCAAGTAACTGGCTGGGAAAATGCCCAAGAAAAGGGGAAAAATAAGACTATAGAAGGTTACTTTCTTGATGAACAGGTAATTGCTTCCATCCTTTTGGATGAGGAAGAACAATGCTTACCATCAGAGGCCTCCAAAATAAATATGTAATGGTCTCAGGCCACAGAAGAGCTCAAAAAGTATTTTGAAAATCAAGTAAGAGAGGTGGAGGAAAAATTGGGAAGAAAAATGAGAGCAATGCAAGAAAATCAGGAAAAGCAAGTCAACAACTTGCTAAAGGAGACTCAAAAGAATGCTAAAGAAAATAACATTTTTAAAAATAGGCTAACTCAATTGGCAAAAGAGGTTCAAAAAGCAAATGAGGAGAAGAAGGCTTTAAAAGCAGAACTGGCCAAATGTAAAAGGAGGTTCAAAAGCTCACTGAAGAGGATAGTTCTTTAAACATCAGAATGGAGCAGATAGAAGCTAATGACTTTATGAGAAACCAACAATTTGAAAAAGAAAACCAAAAGAATGAAAAAAATGGAAGATAATGTGAAAGATCTGATTGGAAAAACAACTGACCTGGAAAATAGATCCAGGAGAGATAATTTAAAAATTATGGGACTACCTGAAAGCCATGATCAAAAAAAGAGTCTAGACATCATCTTTCATAAGATTATGAAGGAAAACTGCACTGATATTCTAGAACCAGAGGGTAAAATAAATATTGAAAAAATCCACCAACTGCCTCCTGAAAGAGACCCAAAAGAGAAAATTCTAGGAATATTATAGTCAAATTTCAGAGTTTCCAGGTCAAGAAGAAAATATTGCAAGCAGCTAGAAAGAAAAAATTCCAGTATTGTGGAAATACAATCAGGATAACACAGGATCTGGAAGTTTCTAAATTGAGGGATTGAATGGCTTGGAATATGATATTCTAGAAGTCAAAGGAACTGGAATTTAAACCAAGAATCACCTACTAGCAAAACCGAGTATAATACTTCAGGGGAAAAAAATGGTCATTCAATGATACAGAGGACTTTCAAGCATTCTTGATGAAAAGACCAGAACTGAATAGAAAATTTGACTTCCAAACACAAGAATCAACAGAAGCATGAAAAGGTAAACAGGAAAGAGAAATAATTATAAGGGACTTTCTAAAGTTGAACTGTTTACATTCCTACATGGAAAGATAAATATTTGTAACTCTTGAAACTTTTCTCAGTAATTGGGTACTTGGAGGGATTATACACACACACACACACACACACACACACACACAGTGAATAGGGTAAGTTGAATAAGAAGGGATGATATCTAAAACAATAAAATTAAGGAGAGAGAGGAATATATTGGGTGAAGAAAGGGAGAAATGGAGTGGGGCAAATTATTACTCATAAAAGAGGCAAGAAAAAGCTTTTTCAATGGAGGAGAAAAGGGAGGAGGTGAGAGGGAAAAAGTGAAGCTTACTCTCTTCACATTTGGTTTAAGGAAGGAATAACTTGCTCACTCAATTTGGTATGAAAATCTATCTTACATTACAGGAAAGTAGGGGACAAGGGGACAAGTGGGGTGAGAGGGATGATAGAAGGGAGGGCAAATGGGAGAAGAGAGCAATTAGAAGTAAACACTTTTGGGGAGGGACAAGGTCAAAAGGGAGAATAGAATAAAGAGGGGCAGGATAGGATGGAGGGAAATATAGTTAGTCTTACACAATATGATTATTATGGAAGTCTTTTGAAAAACTACACATATATAGCCTATATTGAATTGCTTGCCTTCTCAGTGGGGATGGGTAAGGAGGGAGGAAGGCAGAGAAGTTGGAATTCAAAGTATTAGAAATGAATGTTGAGAATTATTTTCTGGGAAAAAAAGAAATACAGGTAATGGAGCATAGAAATCAATCTTGTCCTACAAGAAAAGAGAGAAGATGGGGATAAGAGAAGGGAGGGGTGTGATAGAAGGGAGGACATATTGAGGGAAAGGGTAATCGGAATGCAAAGTGTTATGGGGTGGGGGGAGGGGAGAGAAGAGGAGAAAATTTGGAACTCAAAACTTAGTGGAATGAATGTCAAAAACTAAAAATAAATCAACATTAAAAAATAAATTAAAAAATAAAAATAAATAAGTTGTAAACTGTAGAGAGAAGCAGAAGAAGAAGAAGAAAAGCTAGCAATGTAAATATATAGGGGTAGAGGTCAAGATGAGTGTGAATTACGTGATAGACCTAGCTCCAGGAAAAATGATCAAACTTGCCCAACAAAATCCTGAGTTTCAGAGATTGGAGTCTGATTCTTCCATGGAGGAGCAGTCGACATAACATGGAGGCGGCTGGAAGGTGAGGTTTAAACTATGAACTTGCTTCTGCAGCCAAGTAACTACTTTATAATGTCTTGAAGACCAAAGCAGCCTGTCCACAGTCACCAGAATCCAAACCACACCCAGGGAATGAGTAGTCTGCCAGCTGAAGGCTTACAGCAGGGTCTCAGAGAGCAAACTGTCTCTTCTAATCCCCACAAACTCAGGAGATCCATGGCTCAAAGGCCTGAACCCTCCTTTCACTCACAAAACTGGGCATGCTTTGGTGCATCCCTGGCTAACCCTCCAGCCTTGAATGAGTCTGAATGTGCTGCCATCAGAATGAGGACGGCAACACAAGGCTCCGAATCTGTGCCTTCTTACCCATCTGAGACATGATTCCAATTCAGGAAAATATGATGATGGAAACAGAGAAACAACATGGCAGACCTTCAAACCCCATGAACTAAGGTGACTTTTCAAAATGAGCCATTGGACTCCAGGTTGGCGTTCTTCCTCACCTTCCCTTTCTGGCCCGTCTGCCCCCCAAACAACAGAAGGCCAGCTGCAGGGGAACTGCATGGCCCTACCAGGGAACAGTTTGTAGCAAACAGTTCTCGATATGAAAATGTATTTAATGCAATTAATAATTTAAGAAGGGAGGCCATGTGCTCCCGGAGAGTTAAATGCTTGTCAGAGTGATCGATGCCTGCTTCACCACCAATACATTCTGGATGAAGAGCAGAGGGATTTTGCAAACTTGTGTTGACCTTGGGTTGCTGTGTATAGGAGGCAGATTGCAGAGGCAGGCCTCCGCATGGAGGAACCGAGCGTCAGCTCTCAATTTACAGCCCTTTCCCCAATTAAAGGACTGTAAAAACATTAAAATTAATGCAGTCTTAACTCCTAGAGCAGGCTCGACTTTCTTAATTAGTGCATAATTATTCAGTTTTTGATATCCTGGAAAATTATCACATGGAAATTATTTTAGGCCGAGTAACAATAGCACAAACCCCCCTCCCTTGCTCGATTACCATGTGGAAGTAATTAACACTTTATTACAGCGAAAATACTATTACTGCTAATGTTTAATGACTTTTGCCATCGCATCATAAGCAGGAAATTCAGAACACTGCCGAGTGATGGTCTCCTATAAATGTATTACAAATGACTTCCAAAGAATATGATGGTTGTAACTAGATGCATGGAAAATTAGGAGGCCAGAGGCCATCCAGGGCAGGGAGCCCAGTGAACAGGGGACCATTCACCAGCAATGGGCACAAACTATGGGGAAGGCCCTGGGTGGGACTCACTGGGGTGGGCAGGCAGGGTTGGGCCCCCAGCCTGTTCTTGGGGGGAATCAGTGTAATATCTCACTATTCAGAAGGCTTCAGAATAGTTCCAAATAAATAAAATGCAGTGGTGTTGCAGCCTCTGATCACTGATACTGGAGAAACTTTGCTGGATTTCAGTGCTCCTGGCCTGGGATAGCTCTTCTTAAAAGGTGCTGAGAAATTCTAACTCCTCTTTCTCTCATTCAAAGTTCCAGCAGCTGAGAATTAGCATCACCTGAAGGAAGATGAAGGTCACTGATCAGGAAGTGTCCTTCCATGGACAGCTGCACCAAAGAGGGAAGAAAAAGAAGAGATAAAAACAGAGATGGAAAGAGGTGGACAGAGGAGACAGAGGCACAAAAAGACATTGAGAGACAACAAGACCTACATAGGCAAAGGGAGAGAGAGAGGGTGACAAAGGGCAAGGGACAGAAAGAGAGACAAAAGGAAAGAGACAGACAAAAAGACAAACAGATAGAGATACTGAGGAAGGAAAATAGAGCTAGTAATGGGAATGGAGATGGAGCAGAGACAGAGAGAATGGGTCTAGAGAGAAGAGACAGAGGGACTGAGAGATACAGATGAAGAAGCAAAGAAGCAGAAAGAGAGGGAACCCCAAAACAGGGAGGGAGATAGAGAGAAAATGTCAAAAGGCAGTCAGAGACAGAGACGAGGCAGAGAGAGGGAGACACAGACAGGAAAAGAAGGATTAGGGCAGAGACAGCACCAGAGAGACAGAGATGAGGCAGAGAGAGGGAGACACAGACAGGAAAAGAAGGATTAGGGCAGAGACAGCACCAGAGACACAGGGATGGGGCAGAGACATGAGATACAGTGGAAAGGCTTAGAGTGCTCTCCCTCGCTCTCTTTCTCAGTCTCCACCTCTCTCCTGCCACCAGGGCTCCAATTCTCAATAGACCTAAAGAGTCTAATCTAAGGTTTATGAAGTCCTGGGACCCCCCAAGCCAGTTCCATGGAGCAATTTTTTGGACCATCCTGGAACCCAGTCCCTGCGACTTCCAGCACAGAGCAGGGTGGGTCAGCTCTGGAAAGTGCTGCAGGGTGATAAGGAGATGACAGAGAAGAGCGATCTCAACTGAGCTAAGCTGCCTCCATGGCCCTGAATTTCAGGGCCAGCTCTGGCATTAAAGGCAGGTGAGGCAGAGTAATTAGAAAGCAGCGGAGTTTGGAGCCTTTCACAATTTTAATATTTTCCTTGAGCAGTTCCGAAAGGCTTTTCATCCACCATTTCTTTTGTTTTCTTTCTTTATTCTATGGCTTTTATTCTTGTGCTTCCAGAGGTCCCCAGGGCTTTAGGTCTCCCCAAGGAGCTCAGCTTTGGAAGCAGGTCCCAGACTAATGGGAACCAGCAGAGGGGAAATCGCTCTGCGTTTCTTCAGGAGAGGCAAGGTAAATGGAAGCCCCTTGATTGTTTGGAAAGGCACTCCATTACCCCCTGTGATGGCAGCCTGCATTCACATGACTCTAAGACAGCAAATGAAGGAGACTCGAGGAGGGCCAAACTCCCTGACTCCAAGGGATGGGCACAACACCTGCCATCTGAACTAGATCAAACTAGTGGGACTCACCAGGGCTTATGGGGTCTATGGAAAATGTGCCACTGCTTTAAGTTGGGAGCGGTAGTGAGGGGGTTTTAAACCTGTGTTAATCACAGACTCTCAGTGACCTTGGGCAGGTTGCTGTTTTCCTTGGGTCTTTAGGAGTTTGAACTAACTGGCCTCTTTTGGCTCTAGCCTCCTGACATATGTTCCAGGGACTTCCCTCCTGCCTTCTCTGTGCATTCCCACTGTCCTCTGTCCGTCAAGGCCCTGGCTAATTGCTGCCTCCTTCCATTCAATTTCATTTACTGTCAAGTACTTACTGGATACAGAGAAGCTTAGATCAGGTACAACACCTGCCCTCATGAAGTGCATGGTCAAGTAGAGGGACAAGACATAGGATTGCTGTTCAACTACTTTGTGCACATCTCACATCTACCTGTTCATTTGTAGGCTTTCACTCTCAAAAGCCATCTCTTCACTTTTGCCTTTCTTTTTACTGTCAGCCCTTAGGACAGTGTGTGGCACATAGTGGGTATGTTGACTAATTGACAGACAGTAATATATGATGAGAGTTCTAGAAGCAGACAGGCTGCTGGGCAGAGAAGGCAGGGAGTGTTGTTACCTAGAGGTGAAATGAAAGAAGTCTTCAAACAGGATTGAGCAGTTCACTTGGGTTCTTAAAGATAAAAAGCATTTCAGCTGTCAAATCTATGGAGGCAAGAAATTGATAATAGCATAAGAAAAGGCACGTAGGTGGGAAAGGACAAGACAAGTGAAAGAGATGCCGAGTAGTCAAGGTTGGGAGACAGGAACATTGAAGAGGGATGGAAAGGTCAGTGGGTGTCAAACTGCAAGGGGCCTTGAAGACCAAGCAAAGAAGACTTTTCTCAGTACAAAATGGGGAGTCATTGAATAATCTTTGAGGGATTCACACAGCGATCATATAGTGATGTCGTTTTGGTTTTGTTCAAGAATGAAGGACTACACCCGTACACCCCCTCAGCAACTTAGAGAATTCCCTAGAGTGCTGGTAAGTCTTGCTCAAGGTCACAGAGTCATTGTAGGAGTGTGTCAGAGGCAGAATTTGAATCCAGGTCTTTCTGGATTCAAGATCAATTATTAGCATTGTGCCTGGCACATAGCACTCGATACCTACTTTTTGAATGAAGTCTCTATCCATTCTGCCATAAAATATCAAGGTTTCCAAAGGGGGTGGATGGTGGAACAGTGAAGTCAGAAGGAGTAGGTTTGGGAGAGAGATCATGAGCCCCATTTCAGAAATACTGAGTTTATGGCATGGGTAGGGCTCCACATGGAGATATCCTGCAGGCTAACAAAAAGCAGAAGAGTGGTCAGGGTTGGTGTTTAGAGCTCAGTCACCTGCACAGGAGAAGCCAAAGCTATGGAAATAAGGAAAGCTGGCAAGAAGTTGTAGAAAGAAATCCCCACTTTGTCAAATGTTCACCTTAAAGATTCAGGTTTAGGACAAAGAGCTAAGAAGAGGAAGAGAAGAATTACATGAAGTCAACATCCCTAATGTCTGTGTCAGAAAAAGCATGCTGTGAGAGGGGATGGACAATGGCACCAAATGCACAGAACAGTCAAAGAAAATTAGGTCTAAAATAAGGCCAGGGAATGATTAGGAAGTCCCTGAGGATGAAGGAGGGTAATGACAACAGGCAATGGGTCACAAGGAGCTAAGCAGGGAAGAGATGGGAAGAGGCAGCAGCAAGCAGGGACAACTTTGTCAAGAAATTTGGCTACAGAGACATAGGAAGCTATCTTGACTTGGACAGTCAGTTGGGTTGAGAACACATTGTTTTTTTCTTTGTTACCTCCTTCCCCCCTTCGTTCATTCCTCCTTCCTTGCCTTCTTTGCTTCCTCCCTTCCTCTCTCCCTTCTTTTCTTCCTTCCTTCCCCTCTTTCATACATTCTTTCATAGAAATGGAGACATAGGTATGTTTGAAGAAGATAATTGGCAAAAGCTGTTAGAGAATAATCAATTGAAAACCATGAATTGGTCAGAGAAAGCACCTTGTAGAGAAAGGATGAAAACAAGGTCTAAGGTTGTTATTAACTCTAAGGAAGTACCTATTCCTCAGAAATGAGAGAAAAGGAAACAGTGAGATAGGTATGAAGACTTGAGGGAGAGAATTAAAGCAGTTCCCATTGGATGGATCTGATATTTTCAATGAAGAAAGAATTGCCATGTATGTGGGAGTGGACAGAAAAACATTTAGCCTAATGGATGTCAGAAATGAACAACTAGCATTTATATGGTAACTAGTATGTACCAGGCAGTATGCTAAATGCTTTACAAATATTATCTCATTTGATCCTCAAAATAACCCTGGAGATTGGTGCCATTGTTCTCATGCCCCCTTTACAAATGAGGAAACCAGGCAAACAGAGGTGAAATGACTTGCCTGAGGTCATACAGCTAGTAAATATTTGAGGCTGGATATGAATTCAGGTCTTCCTGACTTCGGACCCAGCGTTTTATCCACTGAGTCATCTAATAGATCAAAAGTCACACCTGAAAGCAAGAATTAATAAGAACAGAATAAAAGAATTTCTGGACAGGTAAGAGGGCCAGCATGAGGGTCTACACCAAAGATTTGTAATTGGGTTTCAAGACTATCTCTGAGGATATTCCATAACCAAATTTAGATATGGAGGAATCTGCTGGAGCAAGTGAATGAGGTTCCAAGATGAGCCAATTGGGAATAGCTGAAAGACACCAGGATTTGGCCATGGTAGCTAGTGGATCACAAGAATGGCGAACCGTGGTAGCATTAAGACTGGTCTCAGAGCTGGAGACATGGGCATGGAGAGTATGCTGGGACTCAAGGGAGAAGAAATCATAATGAGGGGAAAGACTCAGCTTAATGTGTGTGAGAAAGAAGAGGCTGCAGATTGTCATCAGAGAATGGACTTGTGAGTATCAGACTGTTAGAGTTGACAAGGTTCCATGAGGTGGTACAACATAAAAACAAAACACAACCACCAACAACATAAGGCATGGAATGTGCCCACACATGATGGAGGCAGCTTGGTGAAAGAAGGGCAAAGGAAGGCCTTGAAGTTAGATAGAGGAGATGGTGTGAATAGAGACAGCCCCAAAGATGATAAACAAACCTGGGGCAGGCAGAAAGACAACAGGATAGAGTCAAGTCCTTAGGAAAGTTGAGAGAAGCCAGAGATCAGCAGATGGCAGCAGTTAGGGTAGAGAAAGCGGATAGAAATGAATTGCCTGCTCTGCAAATGGGGCAATGGAATTGGCCCAAGTGCACTTTGAAGCATGGGTTGTGCTCAGGGTATGAGACATGAGACCAGAAGTAGCCTTCCCATTAGGAATTTCAAGAGACATGATGTCTTTAGGGCTCCAGTCCAAGCAAAGAAGGAGGAGCATTGGATACAACATTTCAAGATATCAGATCGTTTACTGTCTGAAGTGTAAATGGGCCACAAACCAGGATCATGACCTACTGTGAGGGTTTGTAAGAGACAAGGGCAGGGATCTGATTGTGGTCAATCTGGACTGAGACAAGCAACAGGGTGGCCAGCTTGGCAGAGAGCTAATTAGCCACACTCAAACGTCAAAGAATCAGCAGGTGGGCATATCCCTGTTTCAGGACTATCCCTCTCTGCCCCTTACCTTCTTCTCAATCCCTTTTCACTCCAGATTCAATGAGTCTGGACATATAGGAAAGAAGAAAAAAATACACTTATTTATTCCTCCTGCCAGAGGAATGAGAAGACTAGAGGGGGCTGAGGGTAAGGCATCACAGGTGAACAGGTACAAATATCAAAGCTTTGTGCTGGGAAAAAGCAGCCAGAACAAAGAAACTTTGAAACTGAGCAAATGTTTCTTTCAGAAATCTCAGACACCAGGAATTGGCCCCCTTCAAGGCCTGAGTCTCTTTGGTGGGACTAAACCATGCCTCTGTGGGTCACTGACAAGCTTAAAACAGAAACTGAGGAGAAGGTAGCATGGGGAGTTGGAGGAGAGGAAGAAAGAAAAGAGAGGAAAAGAAATGAATAGGGAAGGAAGGAAGGAAGGAAGGAAGAAAGGAAGGAAGGAAGGAAGGAAGGAAGGAAGGAAGGAAGGAAGGAAGGAAGAAGGAAGGAAGGAAGGAAGGAAGGAAGGAAGGAAGAAAGGAAGGAAGGAAGGAAGGAAGGAAGGAAGGAAGGAAGGAAGGAAGGAAGGAAGGAAGGAAGGAAGGAAGGAAGGAAGGAAGGAAGGAAGGAGGGAAGGAGGAAGAAGGGAAGAAAGAAAGGAAGGAAGGGGGGATCAGACAGCCATGGTACCTATATCCTAGATTGCCTTAAAACATGGGCACAAACCAGCCCTCCCTCCACTGTGGAACTTTCTAACTGTCCCCATATTGCATACTTTAGTGCAGCAGATAAAGTGTTGAGCTTGGGACTAGAAGCCCCAGATGTGAATCTCAGCTCAGATGTTTCCTAGCTTTGTGATGGGTAGAATGCAAATACCATCTTCTGTACAATGGTATGATCATAGAGCTTGAAGTGAAAAGATGTGACTCCAAGGCCTTGCACAGCTGTTCCCCAGATGTGCCATTTTAAGTCACTTACTTTGCCCTCCCTGAGCCTCATTTCCTCCTCTGTAAAATGAAGGAATTGATTTCCTGGCCTCTAAGGCTCCCATAACCACCTCACATTCATGTCCATAGAAACTGCTTCAAGACCTTGCCTTGAACCCAGAAGACCTGGTTTCAATCCTGCTTCTGATATGCCCTGGCCATGTGACCCTGGAACATTACTTAGCCTTAGTCAGCTATGTGCCTGGCTCTGACTTAAGTATTGGGGATACAAAGAAAGGCAAAAACAGTTGTTTCCCTCAAGGATGTGCTCACGGTCTAAAGGAGGAGACAACCTTCACACAGTTATAAACATATGAGATATATGAATATATATACATATATATATATAATATGTGTGTGGAGAGAGATATATGAGAGAAGAGAGAGAGAGAGAGAAAGAAAGAAAGAAAGAAAGAAAGAAAGAAAGAAAGAAAGAAAGAAAGAAAGAAAGAAAGAAAGAAAGAAAGAAAGAAAGAAAGAAAGAAAGAAAGAAGAGAGAGAGAAAGAGAGAGAGAGAAAGAAAGAAAGAAAGAAAGAAAGAAAGAAAGAAAGAAAGAAAGAAAGAAAGAAAGAAAGAAAGAAAGAAAGAAGAAGAAAGAAAGAAAGAAAGAAAGAAAGAAAGAAAGAAAGAAAACAGAGCAGCCTCAGAAAGAAAGCACTAACTATGGACAATGGGGAGACAAAACCAGGAAAGATCTCTTGCGTTCTTGGCAACTCCCTGGGACTCCAAGTTTAAAAAGCTGCCAGAGCCTTGGAAGAAGTAGTTTTCCTCCCTGGAAGTTTGTTTCCCAATCTCATGATATCCGCATATTTCTCCATCTCTGCTGTCTCTGCTGTCTGTTCCTTGAGGGCAAGGTTGTTTCCCTTTATACCCTCTGCTCTAAGCACAGCCCTTGGTATGTAGTAACCACCTAATAAATACTTGTAGACTTGATGATTGAACCTGTGTATCTAATGTAGTGAATGGGAAGGACAGCCAAAGTGACCACTCTGACCCTAAAGATTTCTGGGATCATGGATCTGAATAGAGATGGTATCCTAGGCTAACGACATCACAACTTCTGTTTGCCTTTGTTTCCCCAAAAAATAATGACACAGTGAGATTCCTGACAGTTGTTTTTCTTCATAAATGATTCTGGTCAGATTATTCCAAAAGGCCAATGATATTATACCCAACAAGACTCTAAAGGCAACAAAAAAAAACAAACAAAAAAAAACACCACCAAAGGAATCTTTATCTGTCAGCCAACCATTCTGACTGCTTTTAATTAAATACAAATGAATTAATTGACATAAAGTACCATTAGGCAATTATTTTGCTGACATTTTGTCTCTTCTGAGACATGACTACTTAATACATTGATCATCCATAGCAACTCCTTCACTCAGTCGGAGCCAGTGTTTGGAAACATGTTTAAAGAGTTAATACCAAGTTGGAGCAATCAAAAACTTTTCCATGAATTTCATATTGTATTAATGGTGAACACATTTCTATTTTCTAATCCTTCTCTGTCCCCAGGCCACCATTGTTGAGATTACACATGCTAATTATTTTTTTTGATTAAACATTTTAAAATAAATGAATGAATAAATAATAACAGAACAGTGGTTTTGAACTCACTGTAGTCCAGACAGCAGATGGTTCTTACTTTCACATTCATCTGAATTATCATCCTTTTTATTCCAAAGGGATGGGTGAAGTAGTTAACTTTTAAAATTGGTTTACTAGATTTTGTGACTGGATAGCAAGTCCACCGAGTCAGTGCTTACTTAGAGGAACACAGATCTGGCCCTATCATTGAATAGAAGGAAGAGTTGGGCTGAATGCAAGTCACTAACTTTTATTAAGCACCTACCAATAGCCACACCCTGTGACCAATAACGAATAGGATTGGGGAAATATGACCCCAAGCTGCTGGAGAGCAGCCTTTGCCCCTGTCTAATGTCTCTGACACTCATATTTTCTAGGTAGGGTTCTGTGCCTTTGAAACATGAAGCAGCAGAAGCTCAGGAAAATGATCAGTTCAGATGATACAAAAGGAGAAGGAAAGTTTGACAGTGAGGGTGAGTAGACAAAGAGCTTGTGCAGAGTGTCTGATGGTCACCAAAGACAAGCTAGATCGGGAAGGGCAACGGGCATATCCAAGAGGGAGAGAGGGGAGGCAGAGAGAGAATGAAGAAGAAAGAGAAGAAGAGAAATCTAGAAGTGGAGAGAGAGAGAGTAGGTGAGAGAGAGGAGGAGAGACGGAAAGAGAGAGAGAGGGATGGAGGGAGAGTAGGTGAGGTGGAGAGGGAGGGGGTAGGAGAGAGGGAGAGAGATAGAGACAGAGGGAGAGAAGATAAATGGAGAACTTGTGCATTGCCTTGGCAACCACCACAAAACACTGAAAGTACCCACAAAAATACTCCAGATTATTGTATGACTAATGAGATCCCAATCAGGAAGAACCTCTATCTTCAACCATGGCATGTATCAGGGAGAGAAGGGTTGTAGAGGTCCTCCTACAAATGAGGGGCTGAGGTCATATAGGGAGTAAGTGACAGACTCAGGATTTGAAGCTGGGTCTTCTGACTCCACATCCAAACTCCTCTGGGTCTAGCTCATCATCCATCAACAAATAAATTATGTCTCTGTTCAGTTGACTGTATATTAGCTGCAGATCTAGGAAGGTATCAAAAAGCACATTTGAGATTAATGTCAGGGAATCCTTGCCAACAGTTCAAGTGACCTCAGAGTGAGATTAGTGACTTTGGGAGGCCCTGGTCTCTCTGTCATTGGAGATCTCCAGGCAAAGGCTGGAAGACTGCACATGAACAATGTTGGCGGAGGGGACTGTTTCGTGAGGATAGGTTGGACTAGATGTTCGTTGAGGCCCATCAAACTCTGACATTCTGAGATATGCTGATTGACTAACAAGTAATAAAACAGGCCAAAGTGTGGGTAGACATCTACAGAAACCCATGAAGACTTATAATTAAGATGAGAGACAGTCACTGTATCCATGGAAGAAGATCCTATACCAACAAAATTCAATGTATTTAAAATGAAGCAGTTTTAAAGATACAAGATTCCAAGATGTAATGTTAAAAGAGATCTTTCAGAGCATTTAAGTCAAACTATGGCCACCACTCCCTGGATAGCACAGATTAAGAGAGGGGCCCAGAGATGGGGAGTGATTGGTCAAAGATCAAGTGGTGGTCAATGGCAGGGGTAGGATTTGACCTAAGGTGTTTGAATTTTTAGTCCCACTGTCTTTACACTAAATTCTCCCTTCCAATAATTGTCATCACCACAATAACCCAAGATACATGCTTGTGGGTCTATAAATTAACCTTCTACATCTTTCCCAGATGCGATGAGAGAATATTCACAAAGTCTTTGTGACTATTATCCAAATGTAAACTGACAGCCAGTGAGAGTTATATCTTTATCTTGCAGCAAATACCTGAAACCACAATGACTTCCATTTGACTTTGAACTTGTATGAATAGCATGAGTCCTCTATAAGATGAACACCCTACTTTAACCTTTACCTAGAATAAAGAGAAGAGGGAGATGGGAAAATTGGTAAACAAGGAGTTTATTTAGGGGATTTTCATCTCTACTAATGTCCAATGCATTGTGAAACTGATGCCATCACCTGGTAGAATTTTAGGGAGGTGGCAAGGAGTTGGAAGACACAGAGGTGATGTTTGGATACAAAATAAGTTTCTTAGTTGAGTCAAAAGGGTCAATGACTTTCAAGAAACACATCCATTCACCTAGATTTAATCTCTGTTTAAAAGTGATTTGGTTGCTTTTACAAAGAGTCTGCCAGTGTCTAATCTAAATGGGTTTTAGTAAGGGTCTGATCCAATCAAATAAGATGAAGGGAATTGGCCCCCTGCTATTTAGGCCCTTTTAAGCAGTTGGTCTCAAAAGGAGGTCAAAAGCCCACCTGGAACTATTAATATTGGAAAATGTGGCTCTGGCCCGATAAATTATCTTCATAAACTAGTTGATTGGTTCAAGTTCAAATAGGCTGCAAAGAAAGGAACAGCATCAGGCTCCTGGCCAAGAGTTTCAGAACAAAACCCAAGCTTTTGCCAGCTTCAGAAAGTATTGCAATCAAAGCCAGACAAAGGAAGGAGCAGCTCCCAACTGGAGCATGCCAACATTTTTAACTAGCCCAATTCTTCTGCTAAGATAGCGACTCAGCCAGAAGTCAGAATGCCTGGGCAAGTGTACAGCTCAAGTTGTTCCAGTGTGCCCAACTCTTCAAATGTTTGTCCTTCCCCCCCTCCACTGATAACTGCTCCCAGAGCACCCCAGACTGGCTTGTGAAGTCAATAGTTCATATCAAATCTCATGCAATAGCCATACCATTAGCCAGCCACCTTCTCCTACTGTGATTCCCTGTTTCATGCTCCAAGATCCCATGGAAGTCAAGCAGCATGTGAAGTGAAAGGGAGCTCCGAGCATGGGCAGGAGAGACACTGGAGACATCCAGCCTCCATCCCTGGGCTTCTCAGCATTGGCACCATCCTCATCTTCTCTGTCCTTCCCTAGAGCCCAGCTCAGCCTGTGTAGCCAGGCCAAGCCCAAGAAATCCATCTACCTCCAGGTTGCCTCTGGGAGTGAGAAAGAAACAGAGACACACTTATTTCTCCTTACTGTTTGACCTTGAAGATGGCTGTCTTTGAAAAGTCTTAACGAACAATATATGTCGGTCATTTGGAAAATAAACTTCTAAGCAATCCCTAGATTTTCATTCCTATAACTTAGATGATATTCATAGTGAGTTTTTTTATCTCTCTAAGCTTTAATAAATAAAATCACACAAATAGATGTGGCAACATTCCACCTCTATATGCCACAAGAGATGCTATGTCAGCAGGGTTCATGCCATGTGACCCCAGAAGAAACAAAACATCAAGAGACTCCAAGGAATAAAGGATACAAGTAGAATGAGCATTAGCAGGCAATTACAGATGGCCAAACATGGCTGTTTATGTATCTGTGTTTATGTGTGTATGTGAATATGTGAGAAAGAAAATCCATCAATGAGCATGTGGGTCCAGAAAACGAAGTGGGCAGGTTGCCTAAGAAGAAGGAGAGAAATAGTTATATGGTTTAGATCTCCACAAGACTATAAGTCACAGAGCAAATTTTAATCAGATGATTATCAGTACAGATGAGGAAATAGAAAAATTGGATTAAGTGACTTGCCCAGGGTCACACAGTTAGTTAAGTGTCTGAGGCCAGATTTAAATGCACAAAGATGAGTCTTCCTGATTCAAAGTCCAAAGCTCTATCCACAGTGCTACCTAGCTGTCCAAACATCTGTATATATCTGTATTATATACCCCATGAATTTGTCTGAACCCTGAGAAGTTAAATGATTTGCCCAGCCCAGTCTTCAGTCCTTCACCATGGGCACTCCTTCCTCCAGGGGAGATCAAATCCCCTGTGTGTACCATGGACACATGTGAACACAGAGATTGGTAAACAGACACATGCCCAGCCACATTCTGTCATAAAAAGATGAATAAAGATAAAGAGAACATAATATCATTAAGATTATGCTCCCTGTATCTGTTGCCAAGGGTCTACCCTTTGTAATGACTCCTGACAGAACTGTGGCTTTTGACATTCTCAATGGAAGGATCTCTCTAAATCATCTTGAAAAATATGTCGGTCTTTCAGGTTTGGTTTTTCTGTTGTTCAAATCTTATTATGAGCATTGACAACAGTTTGTTAATAGAATTTCCTCCCTTTCCCACTCTTCCATTGTCATGGGGAGTCATCTGTTACATTGTCATGGGAAGTCCCAGAGGGGGCTGGTCCTACTTCCAGGCTCTTTTTTTATCTAACTGCTGCTTTTAGGAGCTACAGCCCCTATCTTTACAAACATGGTTTCTGTTATCACTCTGCCAGTGACAATGCTGTCGTTTATTGCTCTCTTCTCAGGTCTCATGCACTCCATCAGGGAGCACACTGGCACCTTGTCTAGGCAAGAAACCATTTCTACCGTTTTCAGACATGTTTCATGCTAAAGCCTAGACTTTAACAAAAGTATTCTCCTCCTCCCTCAGAAAAACAAACAAAAAGCACACCAGGTAAGGGTCTCACCCGTCTGCTTTCAGGCTTCATTAATTATTTGTCAAGCAGTCAAGAAGAGTTTCCTAGATGCTTAACACACATTAAAAGCCTACTGTGCATTCATCCTCAGACATACAAAAAAAGGCAACAACCAGTCCTGCCCTGAAGGGGCTTATATTCTAATGCAGGAAATCTCTGTTTGGCCTCAAAGCTGTGACTCACAATGTCTTATGGAGTACTCTCGGCTTCAGGAAGAACATGGTGTATCTATATTGTATCTGTCATCTAGTAGCTTATGTTTTGAACTAATGAGGTTGTAAACTCTGTCCTTTCTATGCTGCTGAAGAACTGCCTATAGGGCCAGCAACCTCTAAATTCCACACCCTCTAAACTTGGTGGCCAGGGGCAGTGCTGGCTTTGCTCAACCCTTGTCTGGAGTTTTCCATCCATTCATCCCAAATGCACAGATAGTTTCCAGGGACCATGGGAAGTTACTGCAGTTTGTTGGGGTCACAGCCCCATCCCATCCTCCTCATAACTAAAGACCATGTTCCACTGCCTCTGCCCACAGCAAGACCCTAGTCTCCTCTTCATCCAATGTACTTCAGCAGAAGTTCCAGCAAGCATCTGCTTATAACAATTACATCGAAGCTGAGAGAGAGAACTCTATACTGAGAGTCAGAAGACCTGTGTTCAAATCTCAGCTCTGATACTTGCTAACACCATGATCTTGGGCAAACCTCTTCTGATCTGAGTCTCCTTTTCCTTATGTAGTCTAAATATATGATTCTCAAGCAGTTTCAAAGAGCAAATATTCTCAGTACCCCAAAATGCATTCTTGTCAGAACCAAAGTCCATATCTAAGAGATACAGAAGGCATTCCATTCTCATTAAGTTTGTGCCTGGGTTCTAATACCCTTGCTTCCCATACTGTTGTCCTGGTTTTCATGAGTGATCTGCCTCCTTTCCAAATGGGCCAAGCAAATTACAACAGGGAGTTTGGAGCTACCTAAGAATATGACATGGAAAAAGATGGAAGGGGAACTAAGGAACAGACTGAGTGAGGGACCAGCCCAATGTACAGAATAAGACTGAAAGAAGACCCCAAAGTTAGACACCCCACGAGAATCTCAAGTCATGCAACCCATGACTGAGACTATGACATTCTCATTCTGAATGGAAGATTGTTGTAGATGTGCTTATCCTTTCTTTTTTCCCTGTGTATGTGCATGTGTGTGTATGTGTGTGTGTGTATGTGTGTTGTATCTTGTCCTGGTCCCCTTTGGCAGTCTCTAGTGAATCCTCTGGATACCTTCTCAGATTCACATTTCTAAAAACCTAAAATAAAATACATCGAATGAGAAAAGAAGCCAAAGGAGAGCAAAAACCAACATTTACCTTTTTTGTTTCCAAGTCTATCCACAGACTGTAGGGGGCCATGAACCCTGGGTCTAGAAGGCCCACATTAAAGAAGACCATGATTAAAGTCAAAAGATCTGGGCTGAAGTATAAGTTCTGATCCATATGTTGTGACCAGGGCAAGTCATTTGCTCTCTGAGTCTTGGGTTTTTCATCTGTAAAATGGGTTTGTCAACATTTGTCCTTCCATTTAACCCAAACTCTAAATCGAATAAGCATTTATTAAGCACCCATGATGTCCCAGAAACTATGCTGGGCTTTAGGGATGCAATGTTTAAAATGTAAGAGTCCCAGCTTTCAAGGAGCCTACATTTCATTGGGGACAAATGGTAAACGCACAGACAAGGAAATATGTGCTGAGTCAGCACAAGACCATGTTCATCCTTGGTTACTATGATGGAGTAAGGAGTATTGTAACCTTCAAGCCTGCTGACAATGTCTGAATTATTTATACTCTGAAGAAGGAGAAAAGAAAAAGAATAAACATTTATATGGTACCTACTGTATGCCAGGCACTGTGCAAAGCATGTGACAAATATCTCATTTGATCTTCACAACAGCCCTGGGAGGGAGTTACTATTGTTATCCCCATTTTACAGATAAAGAAGCTGAGGCAAACAGAGGTGAAGTGACTTACCCAGGGTCACACAGTTAGTAAGCATCTGAGGTTGAATCTGAACCCAAACCTTTCTGACTCCAGGCCCAGGGCTTTATCCAGCTGCCTCTAAAGAGGAAGTTACAATAACTACATACCCTGATGAAGCTCTAACTGCCTGTCTGCAGACCAGAGTGAATGAGCCCATATGGGGTCAGATCACAGTGGGAAATAGCTCCTGCAACCCCAGGTCAGCCATTTCTTCTTGTGTGCCCCTATTTCTGGAGCCACATTGGTAAGGTCCAGGATCCCAGTGACCTTGATAGGATCATTTATCGTCCCACATCTCCTGCTTATAGTCTGAAGGTAAGCAATCCCTCTTGGCAGAGGTGATGGCTTTATTGATTCCTGGGAAGTTACAGAACTCAGCCCCATAAAGTCCTGCCAAAGGACAGTGACAGAAGGAACCATAGGAATTTTGAGAGAAAGAAAATTTCAGGTAAAAAATTAAATCAAATTAAAAGTTTGATCTAACTTGTAAAATGTATGGGTAGGAAAAAATATATCCCTAGAGGACGTTCAAGTACTAACATGCCCCTAAAGTGATTGAATTACTCCACCCAGCCAATGAAGAGTCTCTAGCCCTGGCCTCCTGTGGCTCAGTTAATAACTTTTCAACAGGAAAATTTGGGAAAATTGTAAATTTCATAAAAAAGAGATTTGAAACCTTTCATAATTATGCCCAGTCTGTCTCAATGTCTCTTTGTCACCTATATTTCAGCATGAGAAAATTTAATCTTTAATGGATAAGTTAATTAGGCTAATAGCCTAAGCACTGGCCAGGGAGTCACTGCCTCCATGTCATAGAATCATTTTTTTTAATCAGAATTGCAAGTGACCTTGGAGATCAAGTAATTCAACCCCATCATTTTAAAGAAACCCACAGAGGGGAAGGGACTTGCCTAAAGTCACACAACTAAGAAGTATCAGAGTCAAGACTAGAACTCCATTCCACTGCGTTCCCATCCACTGACCTAGGATGTATCCATTCTATTTACATCAAAGCTAAAATGACCCACTTAGAACCAAAGCAGGGCAATAATAATGATTTAGTGGCCAGCAAACCAGGTCATGGGATTTGATGGAACCCTAATGATGACCTGAATCAATTCTTCTTTTTCAGAGGAGGAAACTAAGTCCCAGAGAGCTCCTATTGTTGTGGTTAAGTCCCTGTTGCCTAAAATGATCAAGGGGAAAATTCAGTGGACCTGGCATTGTTTTATGATGAGAAGGATTTGAGTGACTGTTATGTATGCTAAAGCTTAGACTTCGAGGGTGGAGACTTTGAGTTAAAGAAGAGTCACCCAATCATTTAGGGAAGGTGATGCTTTGGGAAGTCATGGGCTCCCTCCACCCAGTGAAGGTCTCCTAGCAATGTCTGGATGGCTACTTTGGAGAGATGGTCAAATAGGGGATCCTTGGTCAAGGGAACCCAAGGATCCTTGGATTCAATGGTCTCTGAGGTCCCATCCACCTCTGAGATTCTGGGACTCTGTGAAGCAACATAGTACAATGGAAAGAACACTGAACAGAACTGATCAGCAGAAACTTGGTTGTTAACCTTGCTCTCCACATGTAAAACCTCTCTAGACCTCAATCTCCACATCTGTAATATAGGGATCATTATATCTGCAATATCTCACTGGGTTGTGATGAAGCTTAAATGAGATAAGGAACAGAAAGCATTTGGCAGATCTAGAAGTGATATATGAATGCCGTCCATCATTTTACAATTAATCTTGATCAACAAAGTCTTTCTTTTTAATACAAGACTCATATTTCATACCACTTCCCTTTCCCTACTCCCTCCAAGAGAGTCATCCTTTATTAGAATATTTTTTCTAAGAGGAAAAAAAGAAGGGAAGAAAAAGAAGGAAGAAAGTTCAGCCAAATTAATCAATATACTGAAAATAAAAGTGGATCTATGCAGTGTTCTACTGCAGGCCCTCACCATTGCAAAAGAGCTGCTGACAGTGATTTTTTAACTTTTCTTTGAAACCAGGCTTTGTTATTGTCATCAAACTTAGTTGTTTCAATTATTTTGTTTCCTTTGCCTTAGAGTCAATATATAAATATGTGAATATGTATATGCATGTGTGTGTAAACAGACACATATGTGTATGCATTTTATATACTGCACGTATATAATTATAAATACACACGTGTGTATATATGTGTGACTATGTACATTTTTGTGTGTGCATGTGTGTGTATGTGTGTGTGTGTGTGTATAGTTTGGCTGACTCTACTTAACCTTGTATCAGTTCATGTAAGTCTTACCACACTTCTCTGTAATTCATTATATTCATCTATTTAGCCAGTCAATAAGCCTTTTAGAGTACTGACTATATATCAGGCACTGTGCTACAATACAGTGATACTCCATGACATTCATGTGTCACAATTAATTTAGCTACTTCCCAATCAATGGGCAGCTAGTTACTTGCTTTGCAGTTCTTTGCTACCACAAGAAACACTCTCAATATTTCGATGTCTCTCAAACATTTTTTTGGTCATTGACATCATTCTTTGGGATAGAAGTTTATTATTGTTGGGATCTCCAGGTCAAAGTGTACGGCCAGTTTGGTCATTTGTCTTGATACATTTATAAATTGCTTTCCAGAACGGTTGGACCAAATCCCAGCTCCACCAGCAATGCATTAGAATGCCTCTCTCTCCATAACCCCTTTAAAATTGATTTTTTAAGCCACTTTTTGTCATCTTTGCC
Source organism: Bettongia penicillata ogilbyi (assembly GCA_023548195.1). Classification (NCBI taxonomy): domain Eukaryota; kingdom Metazoa; phylum Chordata; class Mammalia; order Diprotodontia; family Potoroidae; genus Bettongia; species Bettongia penicillata. The sequence continues at coordinate 7,231,876 of JAJHZJ010000537.1, read as the reverse complement.
AATTTATTGGCTGTGAGGCGAAACCTCAGGGTTGTACTGAGTTGATTTTTCTTAGTTATGATTTGTAGCAATATCTCATGTGGTTGTTAATAGTTTTATAATTCTTCTTTTGAGAATCATTTGTTCATATCTTGAAGGTTCTCCATACTGAGGAAGTAGAGTACACCATCATGTCTGAGTAGAATTTGAACTCATGTCTTCCTGACTCTATGTCTAATACTCTATCCATTGTGCCAACCATCTGCCTTCATGACTAACTTGCCTCCAGCACTTGCTTCCTGGAGAATTCTGGGCCCTGGGGTCACACTGAGCCTCAGGAAGCTCCGTAAGATTTGTCTACTCATTGTCCACTCGAAGTCTAGACTGGCTGGATTCTGGATTCTGTGACTGGTAGAGGGGACTCCCTCATAGGCACAAGTACAAATCTTCAACATATTGATAAAGCAGAGAGATAAAGAAATGACCTTGGCCAGCATCATCCTTCACCATCATCATTCAAGTGAATCAAAAAAAAAAGTGGTGTTACTTCCCTGGGCCCCACAATGACATAAGTCCTTCTGTCTTTCCATCTGTAAGGATCACCTCCTGCTGTCCTTCATGTAAGATGATAATTGTAAAGTACTTAGCACAGTATCTGGCACACAGTAGGTGCTTAATAAGTACTTATTTCTTTCTGTTTCTTTTAATCCCTCTTGGGTTCTATGACTTCAAATATCCCTAGTGCTCTCCAGGCATGGACACAGGCAAAGACCTGTTCAGGGAGTACCCTAGGAGGATCATACACTAGTATGATCAGATTTGCACTTGGAGTGCCTTCTCATTCCCCCAGGCCCCTCACCCACCACCACTACTGACATCCTGTCACGAGGCATGGAATCTGATTGCAATTCAAGACTTTCTTGATGTTGCAAGGGAGATGTGCCAAGATCCCAGCCCTTCCACCCATGTGACCAGAGGCAAACTCTCAGGGACTCAGTTTCCTCAACTGTAAAACAAGAAAGTTGGACTAGGTGATCTGAAGCAACTCCTTCCAGCTTGAAGTCTAGAATTCTGAAGTCAGTTTGACTGTATTAAAGATGAAAGTAAGAAAAAGAAAAGCTACAGAAGATTTGACTAATTGTAGGGCTTTTATATAAAAAGTATATAAAAGTAGAATTTGCCTCTTAATTTTCTTTTTTTTTAAATCAACCTCATTTCAAAAACTACAAACACTTTGGGTGGGGTTTTGTTTGGGGAGCTTGTTCGTTTTCATTGGAATCATTTCATCAGTTTTGGTTGATTGATTACAAACAGGCTTATCTCAACGAGTCCATCAACTTCCTAATAAGAAAAAATAAACATCATACAATCTGCATGGAAGGACTGAAAACACAGTAAATGAAAACTGTACAATTTTGGTAATCAATCTTAATTCAAGAGAATGGCTTTCTTAGAGATGTTGGCCGCTGTGGGTTAGGAATGTCGCATATTCTCAAATCAGGTCAGGCTGTTGCTTCACTATTTTGCTCCGTCATGTGAAAGGCTCACTGAGTAGTGGGTAGGGAGGAATGTACCCAGAAATAATCGTGATGTGAAGACAAAAGACACCAATAAAATAAATATATGTATATATACATACATATACAAATTATATCTTATGCATATCATATAAATATTTATACATGTATTTCTAATATATATTTTTAAAAGAAACATACACACCAATAGTGTTTTAACATTTTTCCCATAAAACTGGGATTTTCAAATTGCCTAGCCTTGTAAAAAGCCTTGTATGTAATTTCCTGCCCTCCCCTCAGTCTAAGACTAATATTCTTAATGAATTCCTGTTAGCCGAAGAGCATTCTTGCCTTCCTTTTTCTTTCTCTTTTTCCGTCCTCCTTCCACCCACAAACCAAGCCTCAAACCACAGTCTCTAAAATTTATTTATTTCTAGCACTAATTTGTTTTTACTTTCATCAAGGTGCACTAATGCATGTTAAAGGCATTAACTAATCAGGCATGAGCATAATTTACAAAGGGAAAAAAGAGCCTGTCTTTTCTGATATCAAGTGTAGGGCTTGCAGCAGAAATGGCCCAAGTGGGTCCTACGAATTTATTCAATAAGGGTCCACTCAAATTCCATCTGTGAACATTTGGTCAGTCCTTTTATGGAGAAAAGATATTTCTCCCCGTTCATATTAATTTTTGTGCACATCTGTGCACTCACCTAATCCCTACCCACACACCACTTCAATTAAAATTAAAAGAACAAGTCAAATTGGAGAGTGGATTTTAATTGCAATATGTAGGGTCGGAACAGTATGTCTGTTTGTGGTGGCTCAGAGAGGGCCTCGTTTTCCCCAGCCTTCCTTCCAGACTGACAAGTATATCTGATCTGCATCATTCTGGGAGAATTTCCCTTTTTCTCATTGACCTGCAAATGATGTAGTCAAACCTCATGTACATGTTAAGATAGACTGGCCTCCAATTCAGGGCAAAAAAAATCCCTAAAGTATGAAATATATCTTAAAGAAATGCTTCACCACACCCCAAGATAACATAAACTCATCTAATCCTTCAGATTTGGTACCAACCTCACCCCCTCCCCACCCTTTGTCCTCACTTAGCCCTTGGTTCTACCACCTACTAATGGAAACATATATCAACAGCTGTGCAAACCTTAAGGTACCAGAAATGTTACTAGAATTATAATATCATAATATCGTTAATATTGTTCTCAAGAAGTGTTATATGTCATAGTTGTCAGCACTGGGAGTAGGTGTTTCATCTCATCCCAAGCACCTAACACAAGGTTCTGCCCATAATAGGTGCTTAATTGCATAAATGCTTTTGACTAGATGGTCATGGCTGATAAAATGGGTGCAAGTGGAGACCAGGCTTTAAAGAATCCTTTGGAATTCACATCTCTGATCTGCCAGTCAGGCTGCTCCTTGTCTTAAATACAATTCTTCTCCTTGCAGGTCTACACATACCCCTACAATCTTATTTACAACATCCATTCCAACCACAAAGCTATCTTTTTTTTTCTATGTTCACTTTCATTTAAGGACTGGCACCTCCCTGCCGAGGAGGAAGCAGGCAGCAATGGTAGCAGGGAGGACGTTCATTTGAAGATCTTGCCCTGATTGAAGGGTTTGCCCACGTGCTGGAAGGCCCCCCTCCCAGGAGAAGTACTCATAGACCATGGTCGGGCTTCCTCACTGCCAGGATCCAGCTTATGCCATGTATAGGACTCGTAATCTACCTGCCAGTCTGGTCAGCGGGAAGGCGAGTTCCTGGTCCCAGAAAACCCAGACTCCAGAAATGGCGCTGCTGTTGTTGGTGCCAAAAAGTCTGACTCTGGCAACCGTGTTCTTCCTCAGATTGTCCAGGTGCTGGAACATTCCAGTGATGAGGTTGCAGTTCATGAAGGTCTGGCTGAGCTCCTGGGGGAAGTGGTACTCGGCGTACCACAGGGACCAGTCGTCGTGGTCAAAGGGTTCCCAGAAATATGGCAGGGCCACCCTCAGCTTGTCCTCATTGGAGTACTTTCATTTAAATTCATCCAACACAAACGTACTCTTGGGCAGGTGGGCACAGGGATGCTTGGCCTTGAGCTCTGCAGCCAGAGCCTGGTCACACTCCTCCATCTCCTCCTCTGACTGGAAAGAAATGTGGAAGTCACTTGCAGAATGTAGCAGATCATGTTTGTATGTGGGTGGGGTTCAGTGTATTATATGTTGATTTGTTATATGATTTCTTCCATTTATTTTAGTTCGACTACATAGTATGAATATAGCGAAAATGTGCTCAATAGGAAAGTATATGTAGAACCTAAACAGAATTGTATGCTGTCATGGGGAGGGAGGGGGGTATTGGGGGGAAGGGTGGGGGGGGAATAAAATCTTAACTTTAAGGAAATGATTGTAAAACATTAAAAAAAAAATTAAAATAAAATTAAAATAAAATAAAATAAAAAAATAAAATAAAAAATAAATTCATCCAACACAAACGTACTCTTGGGCAGGTGGGCACAGGGATGCTTGGCCTTGAGCTCTGCAGCCAGAGCCTGGTCACACTCCTCCATCTCCTCCTCTGACTGGGGGTCACAGCTGCCTTTTTCTCCATCCTCCCAGCCTGGGCCTTCTGTTTTTCTTCTCACTGTCCCTTCTCTTTCTTGGGTCCTCCTTCCTATGCTGACTCTCGGCAAACCTTTTAGCATCAAATTGTGCCATCTTCTCGCAGATCTTCACCTCTCCCAACACCACCCAGAACTGGGGCTGGTGGATGCAGGTGAGGAACCAGCGGTCGGTGTTGGTAAAGGCCTGCTGGAAAGAGGCTCTAGAACCTGCTTATAGAGCCACAAGAGGGTACACACAACTGGGATGTCAGCCAGAGTCACATGCTCCCCTACCAGGAAAGTCCGGGTCTTCAGGTGGGCATCAAGCAGCCCCAGAACCTGCTTCACCTCCTCCTTGGCGTTCTCTGTGGCCTGTTTGTTGTGGTGAGTGATCCCCAGAGCAGGGAACACCCAGGTACTAGCTGGAGGAACGATGTCGCTGTCAGCAAAGCTCACCCACTGGATCACCTGGGCAGCAGCCTCTGGAGTCGCTCCATGAAGGTCATCGTTGCTCACATAGTGTGCAATGGCGTTACTTTCAAATACACAGAATCCATTGTCATCCTCAAAAGCTGGAACCTTGCCAGCTGGGAATTTTCGGAGGAATTCAGGGGTGTGGTTGGTCTGACTACACTGGAAGTGGGGAAGGGCAGACAGCACGCAGATCTGGGCCCCACTGTACTGGGCAGCGATGAGGGCCTTGAAGGCCCGCCAGTTTTCAGAGTATATGTACAGGGTCCCAGCCACCATGGTGATTCCACAGAGAAAGGGCCACAAAGCTATCTTTGCCTCAGTTTTATCAAGGTGCTCCAGCCAGACCAGTGTCCAAGTCAACGCTGACTTCTGGCTCCAACCAACAGCTGGTCTTTCCAGACTCTGAGCAGTTACCAGCCCCTCCTCCCTCTTGGAATTGCTTTTTGTCACTTTCTGTATCTATTTTGAATTTATTTAATTGTATACATACATTAGACTCTCAGAAGAAAATCAATTTGAGGCCAAAGGTGCTCAATTTCTTTATTTTATTTTATGTTGTCTTTTTATCCCCAGAACACAACATGGTGCCTGGCACATATCAGTCGTTGCTGGTTTAAAATGAAATAAATTGAATGTTATAGCCCCAGTAGAATTAAGCTCTCATAATATATCTTAGTAATGATAATAGCTAGCATTTATATAGTGCCTACTATATACATTATAGCTTAGTAATAATAATTGCTAGTATTTATATAGCTCTTATTATGTGCCAGACACTTTACAAATATTTAATTTGATCCTCACAACAACCCTGTGAGGTAGATGCTGATAGTATCCCCATTTTACAGATGAGAAAATTAAGGCAAATGAACGTTAGGTGCCTTGTTCAAGGTCTAGTGTCTGAGGCAGGATTTGAACTCAGGTTTTAGCTGACTCCAGGCCTGATGCTCTATCCACTTCACTACCTATTAGCCTAAACTTCTGTGTACTTAGCACCAAGAACAGTAATTGACAAGAGGCCTCTAATAAAAGTTTGTTGAACTAAGATGATTTGGAAATTGTAGCCTTGTAGAATATAAGTTCTTTGAGAACAGGGGTATTATGTGTGTATGTGTGTGTGTATGTATGTGTGTCTGTATTCCATCATTATGTTGTACATAGTTGGGGCTTAATGCATGTTTAAATTGAATTAAATTGAATTATGTATGTCAGTTATTCCAACATCTTTGAGCAAATTCAGTGACACCAGATGAAGTCACACACCTTCATTCATAGGCATTTGCTCCCTATCCCTTCCCTCCCCAAAAGACTTTTCATTAGGAGCCCAGGATTTCTCTCTGTATAGCCAGGGTGCTCAGCTCAATGCAATGAGGTGGCATTCTTGTCAGCCAGTTACTAGAGTGGTTCCTTACTGTAGCCTCATTTTTATCTTAAGGAAACAATCCCAACAACTTCCAAAAATCGCCAATGTCAGAGTCTTTATCTTGGAAACCCATGGTAAGCATGGGAAACAAAGAGATGATGGCCAATGACGCCAAGAGATGCCAGGCGGCTTCATCACACTTAAGAGGACAAGATGCCTCCAACTTGACGAATGCAGTGTGCCTGACTTGGGGGCCTAGGGTTTTATTTTTCTACTTTATAGCATGCTTCAAAACTCCTTGGACATACACAAAACAAGAATTACAGGGCACCATAAGTTATTTTAATATCCTGTAGTAGTGCGCACTCCCCACGAAATCCCCAGGCTGTCATTAAGGTTCTGTGTTTGTGTGGAAATGTCAACTTGTGTCGAGTGACTCCATCCTCTAAATTATATAGAACTGTTCCTTTAGAGCTAATAGGCACTAAAATTACTTTAAAACAGAAATGTAAAGTTATATTTTCATCCTTTCTGACAGATAATAAAGCTTATTTATGAGACAATTTTTCACATATTAAAACATCTCATGTTTACAAAAACGTTAAAGATACTGATACTTGGTATTAAAGAGGAGGAAAGAAAATTGTGTAGAAACAGAAGTACCTGTTCAAGTAGCAGGTAGGAGTAGGATCCTGAATCTGGCAAACAGATGCTGCCCCTAATTTCCTTTCAGAAAGTCACTGAGTGGGAGAGGTGAAAAATTAAGAGCAGTTCTGAAGCCGTGAGAGGTTTGCTGATTTAAGATTTCTCCCTGTCCTTGCCCTTCCATTGCACAAAGAAACATCTGTTCTATAATTCTCTATAAGATGATGACACACAATATGCCATAGATGTTTCTTTCAAACCTCAGTACATGAAGATAGGTGACTTAATTGCTCCGTTGGCAGACCTCTCTCTCTGAAACTGAACAACACTTGGTTTCTGGGTAAGTATGAAGCTTCTTTTATTTTTGAATAGGATTTTTTAACTGTTTCAGTCTGTGTTCACTTTTCTCTCCCTAAGACAGGAGAGCCCAATCTTTTCCTCATTACCCACTTAGTTTTATAATATGAAAGATCCGTTCTAGAGTACTTTCTTCTCAGTCCCTCAAAATACCTATGAAATCTGTCTAGAATTATGCAATCTCTGGCTTAACACTAACATGCTAATTATTATCTTGGTCAAAAATAGTTCAGGAAATATTCCACAGTGCAGAGACTTGAATCACAGGATGATAAAGCATCAGTGGGCTAGGATCTACACCAAAGGAAAGGGTATATTCAAAGCTTGCTTCTGTCACTCATTAACTGTATGATTTTGGTAAGTCACTTAACCCCTATGAGCCTCAGGATCTCATCTATAAATTGAAGGGGTTAAACAATGTGATCTCTAAGGTCCTTCTCCATTCTAAATCTATAGTTCAATCACCATAAATTTAAAATACTGAAGGATGAAGAAGAGATCAAGTGCAGTTAAAAATAACTCAAACAAAAAAGAATAAATTATCCAAAAGCATTAAATCTTAGAATATCCTTAAAATCTTCAGACTTTGAACATAAATTATTCTAGGAATAAATGGCTAGAAAGAAACATATCCCAGGAATGTTTACTTAATGACTACTTTCACTAGAATCTGAATTGAAATGACATAAGTGATATGTAAGATCTAACCAAGTTTCCCTTCTTTCAGAGTTGAGGAAAGTGAGTCCAAGAGGGTTAAGCAAACTGTCCCAGGTCACACAGAATGTTAGAGGCATCTATTTACTATGTACAGTGTTGTTCTAGGCATCATTCAAAGAAAATTCTTCAAGTGTGGTCTACATATATTTATCTCTACCCTCACCCTCTCCTTAGATTGGAAGTCCTTTGGGAGCAGGTCTCACGTAGTATTCATCTTTGTTTACCCCAAGGTCTGGACATACCAAAACAGTTTATATATTGGACTGGGGTGGAGGGCACTGAGTGAATTGGTTCTGAATTGGACCAAGATAGAAAGTACTGTCTCCCAGTTCAATATAACCATGAATCTTGGAAGCCATCTATGTAAGCATTCCCTCTGATGGTGGAGATGACAATCCATCCATGTCTCATCCTGTGTGATTCCTGACCATGGCCTCTCCTAAATCCTCCATAAAGCTTAGACCCAGAATGCACTGGGGTGGCCCTTGTCCTTAATCATTAATAATATAAAGTAACTTCATTTAATCAACTTTTCAGGAATGTTTTCACAATTTCTTTTAAAGAGAGAAGGAAAAATAGAAGGGGAAGAAGGAGGAGTAGAAGGGGGCAAAGAAAAAAATGAAGAAAGATAAGAAAGAAAAAAGGAAGAAGAGAGACGAGGAGAAAAGAAGAAAAGAAGAAGAAAAAGAGGCGGAGGAGGAGAGGGGGAGGAGGAGGAAAAAGGAGGAGGAGGAGGAAGGGGAAGAGAAGGAAAGAACTTAGCCCAAGAATGGTTTTAGCTAAACTTCATTGAAAAAAAAAAAGATGAAAGGAATAAAGCAGTAATAATAACCCCAGAACATCATAGAAAAGAAACAAAAATGAGATATTGCTGAGAATCATGCTTACACATTTAGTACTTTAAAGTTTTCAAAGCTCTTTCCGCACATTTTTTCATTTGATTGTCACATAAGTCTCTGTCTATAGACATAAGTCACAAAAATCGAGCAGGGAGGGAGGAACCTTTCAGTCTATGCTGTCCAAAATTCTGATTTTACAGTGGAGAAAACTGAAACCCAGAAGTGAAGCGGCTTGCCCAAGTTCATAAATGAGGAGGAAGGAGAGTAACCCTAGCAAGGACTGGAGGCAGAATTGAACCAGGTCATCTGCCTGAAGAGCTATTGGTCTTTTCCCTGCATGAGGACTGCTTCCATGAACTAGGCACTACAGTTGTCTCCTTTTTAAAGAGGCTGAGAAGTTAAGTGCTTTGTGAGTGGTTCTGCAATATGTATATTATATATATATAATATACACATATATATATATGGAGAGAGAGAGAGAGAGAGAGAGAGAGAGAGAGAGAGAGAAAGTTACTATAGAGGCAGTAAGGTGGGGCAGTGATTAGACCACTGGTCTTAGAGTCAGGAAGATCTGCGTTCAATCGGTCTCAGATGCTTACAGACTGTTTGACTTCAGGCTAATCAATCCGCTTCTGTTGGCCTCAGTTTCCTCATCTGTGAAACAGAGATAATAATAGCACCAACCTCCCAGGGCTGCTGTGAGGATGAAATGAGACATTATTGGTAAAGGGCAAACCTTCAAGTGCTTTATAACTGTGAGTTCTTATTCTGATTGATTTCAGAAGGAGGATTCAAATCTAGGACCTTCCTGATTCCAGGTATAGCATGCTTTCAATCCTACCTCCATCAATGCCCTTGCCTCAAGAGACAAAGCCCCACTGGTGTTCAGGTCCTATGAAATCTGGACTAACCACTGATTCAGGGCTTCCAGAAGATCTCCCCTACTTTGAGTGAATGCTGATGTTGTGGGAGAAGTTGGGTCACAGCCTCCCCTTTGACATTTGTTGACTCCTTCAGAAAAGGAGTTGACTCCTCCTGGCATCTGTCTGGTCAGCAAGGGAGGCTCCCATGGAGAAAGCCAGGCTACATCTCCACCTCCACCAGGCTCCTACTCTGTGCCCTTGGGGCATGGGAGCCAGAGTCTAATTTCAAACATTGGTCTCTGCGTGAGAGCCCAGTATGGGGCCAGTGTACAGCTCACCAGTCTACAAACTGTTTAGCTGCCTTTTAAAAAGGCTAATCTGTGATCATCTCACACAGACTTCGGGCTGACTCTCAAGGCCTCATGAACTATTGATTCATCTCAGGGGTGAAAGGAAGGGGGAATCTGATGGATTCTGAGCATGTGGAGAGAGAAAGGGGGACATGCAGCGTTACCTAAACTTGGCAAGAAAGGAAGTGAGGGAAGTCTAAACAGAAGCAAAAACACTGGTTTATGCACTTGGCAAAAGAATGACTGATACTTATATACCGGGGGTCCTTGAAAACTCGCAAGGCCCTTCTTTAGTTTAAATGCATTGTCTATTATTACTATTATTCCTATTTCACAGATGAGGAAACTGACTCCCATAGAAGTGATGTGATTCATAGAGGTAATGTGATTTGTCAAGTGTCATACAACTATTACGTATCACAAAAAGGAGTCAGCCCCAGGTTGTCCTGACTCCATGAAGCTGGTACTATACCCACTGTGTCATTCACCCAAAGTAATTATCACTCACCATCTAATGAGAAAAGCGCAGTCAGTCTCCTTGCTTCAGTTCAAAAGATGTTGTCTCCTTTTTGTTATGTTTTGATGACTTTTAAATTTTTATTTCATTTATTTCTCAGTGACACGAAAACAAAAATTTTTAACATTCACTTTTTTTATTTTCAGTTCCAGATTCTCTCCCTCCCCGTCCTCTCCTTGATATAGGATTTATAGATTTGACATAACAGACATATGCAGTCACGCAAAACAATTCTATATTAGTCATGTTGCAAAAGAAAACACAAACATAATAAAGTTACAAAAAGCATGCTTCTGCATTCAGACCACCGGTTCTTTCTCTGGAAGTGTATAGCATTCTTCATCACAGGTCTTTAAGAATTGTCTTGGATCATTGTGTTGCTTAGAATAGCAGTCATTCCCATCTTACAATGTTGCTGTTACTGTGGATAAAGTTCTCTTGGTTCTGGTCATTTCATGTAAGTCCTCTCCGGTGTTTGTTGTTGTGTTTTTTCCAGAAAGCATCCCACTCATTATTTCTTATAGCACAATAACACTCCAACACAATCACATACCACTTGTTCAGTCATTCTCCAACTAATAGGCATCCCCTCAATTTCTAATTCTTTGCTACAACTGAAAGCGCTTTTACAAACATTTTTGTACATATAGGTGCTTTTTCTTTTTCTTTGCTCTTTTTGGGATACAGAAGTAGTAGTGGTATTGCTGGGTCAAATGGTATGCAGAGGTTTATAGTCCTTGGGGCATAGTTCTAAATTGCTCTCTAAAATGGTTGGATCAGTTCACAACTCCATGCATTAGTGCCCTTGTCTTTCCACATTCCCTCCAACATTTATCATTTTCTTTTTGGTCATATTAGAGAGTCTGATAGGTGTGAGGTGGTGCCTCAGAGTTGTTTTAATTTGCATTTCTCTAATCAGTAATGATTTAGAGCATTTTATATGCCTATAAATAGCTTTGCTTTCTTCTTCTGAAAACTGTCTGTTCATATCTTTTGACCAATTTTAGGTTGGGGAATAAAGGATGTTATTTTGATTCACCTCAGGACTGGTATCTTTCTGAAATAGTAGCACATGTGGATTTCCTGTTCCAAGTACTGAGGAGGACGTCTTGTTCTTATGGCTATTCTATTCAATACCTACAATGGTCACTAACCAAGATAAAGCATGGTGTGGGGCATTAGCAGAATCACGAACTAGGGTCATTCATGCTAGTGATGAACCTAAAATACAAATCAAATACAAACCTCTTTCTGCTCTTCATGAAGGAATAGAGGCTCAGATACTTCCTGAGGATGATCTCTGATGTTGTGACCCAATTTTATTCTCTCCACTGTAGGTAGAGTCACTTGTCTAATTCCACAGACATCTCAGTGATTCAAGAATAAATTCAGCTACTTTTAAAGTATTAAAGTTTGTGTATTTGAATACAAGAGTTCTTGTAAAGTGGATTATGAAAGATGACCCCAGTACTCCAAAATGAAGAAAACGAGGAAGTGTCTTCATGAGTAAACACTTCTCAGAAGAGGAGATACAAACCATCAAAAACCATAAGAAAGAATTCTTGAAATCACTATTAAGAGATGGGAAAATATAATAGTCACTGAAGTTCTATTTGACATTTATCAAAGTGGTAAAAAAAAAAGTGGCAGTAGTCAACTTTAGAGAAAATATGAAGAAAGAAATACTAATACACCATTGGTGTATTTGTGAATTGGTCTAATCATCCTGAAAAACATCTAAAATTTCGTCTTCAGGGTGCCTCAGAGTTGTTTTAATTAGTAATGATTATATTTGCTTTATATTTCGTTCCACACCCATTCCTAGTAACCCACCTTTCTATTGAAAGGAGGTAGACGTATTTTCTCGTCTTTTCTTAGGACCAAAATCAGTCACTGAAATCAGTGTTAATTTGATATTATTTAAACAAAATATTTGTCATTATTTTTAGTATTATTATCTCTTTCTCCTGGCTTTTCCTCCAAGTCCCATCTAAAATCTCTTTTAGAGAGATATCACTGTTAGAGAGACAAGTATTACTCACAGACTCCCTCAAATATGGTACCCTCTGAAAGCAACCGTAGGTTTAAGGAACATCATGAATTAATATCCACTCAAAAGCGGGGCTCGTGAGCATCCATGAATACTGGCATAGTAGATAGAGTGCTGGACATGGAATTAGCAAGACCTGGATTTGAATGCTGCCTCACATGTTATCTAGCTGTGGACTCTGGGCAAGTCACATTATCTCTTAACCTCAGTTTCCTCATCTGTAAAAAGAGAATGATAATGATACCTACCTTACAGGGTTGCTGTGATTTTAAAAGAGATAACCTATGTAAAGTGACTTGCGAACTTTGAAGCACTATGTAAACATTTTCTACGGAATGATGCAATTCTTCTGTCAGTCAACCAAAGAGCATGTTGATTCTAATATTTCATTAAGCAACATAACAAAGTACTTACAAGACATCCCTCACTATCTGTATTCAGCCCTCCCATAGCTTGCTATATCACCAGTGGGGGAAGGGGTCATCAGGAACATGTATAGCCGTGGAACATGAATGGAGGGTCATGCATGTGGCCAAGAAACACGTACAGAATGGTCACCTCACACTCTAAGAACAGCGTCCCTTTAAAAATCATTCTCTCTCCCACCTTACAACTGTTCCCTTGTAGAACAGACCCTCCTGTCCTCTGGTGATGTCACTGGGCTATGAGCTGCTTTCTTCACTGGGCTGGGGTCCTCTCCTCCTCTGTCCGCCCTACTATGCTGTTCTCTGCTGATGCCTTAAAAACATTCTCAGAGAAATATTGGGGTTGGCAAAGAAGAAACAAGGGCAACTTGTTGTTTATGACAAAAAGAGCAACTCAGCCAAGGTTACCTTGCCCTTTCTTTGCAGGAGGCATTATTAGCAAGACTCCTTGGGAAAGCAAATGCCAGTCTGGTCCCTATATTAGAGAAAGAACATTGCTGAGATGGTCAAGCTGCAGGGGAGGGCTCCTGAGATGATTCAGAGTATGAGGGATTGTGGGAACTGTGTGCTCAGATGCCAGATTGATCTCCTGTTGGGCAAACAAAAGACTGCAATTTCCTGCAGATACAATGGGCCCTGTGTGTCCAGGACCCTGGACAGAGCTATGGACACAGCTGGCTACTTCAATTCCAGGTTTGGTGTCACCTCTATCTACATAGACCATCAAAAGAAGAAAAAGAAAGAGAGGGTAAAGTCATCTGGATGCTTCTCATCTGATGGATGATTCACCCACTCATTCAAAAACTACAAATCACAGCCTGAGGTGCAGAAGGATTGGTCGATGCACTGGGCTAAGGAGGGGCAGTGCAAGAGGAATCCTGCACAGGATCCCCCACTCCTACCACACAAGCACGTGCATATACCTACACATGTGCACACACACACACATGCTCACAGACACACATATGTATACATGCATGTACACACAAAGAGAGATGTATGCACTGCAAAGTCACTATTATTGTATCTGTAAGTGACTTTACCTAAAAGCTCACTGTATGTTCACTTGCAACAATTGATTTTTTTCCCCATTAAGAAACATAAACTTGGGCACCAAAAAGATGGCCAGTAGGTCAGAGATCAATTCATATGTGTTCAACACATGTTCTTACCACAGCTGTAAGACACACAGCCTGAGGCTTGCCTTCTAGATACACTCTGAATCTGGAAAAGAGAGAGTCGCTATCTGGGGCTATGGAGGGAAATTGCTTTGGAATTAAACTAATGTGGTTTTGAAGAGATGATCTTCCTAAGTTGGAAGAAACCATGGAGTCCCTTCCTCTGCTTCCATATGGGAAAGAGAAGGTGTGTAACTATCCTGATTCCAGGAGAAAGTCTTCCCTTTCCCAAACCTAGCCCATTTCTCCAGCTTCCTTTTTGGCCCATTTTCTCTGGTTTTCCCTTCTGCTTTCTTTTCTTCAGGTTGAAGAATTCCAATTCATTTCATCTTTCCTCTTGGGTCCTATTCTGTCTAGCCCTTCTCTTTGTTGCTGCTTTTCTCCATCCCAGCTCCCAGGCTCTCTCTCCTTCACAATCTGCAGCTCCAATCCCCCCACTGGCCTCAAACAGGAGTCTGATCAATACTAAGGAAAGCGGGAAGATGACTTTCCAGCTCTTACACAGTGGTTGCCTGTTAACATACACCTGCTCCATGCTCATGATTTAGAACAACCTTGCTATTCCACTGAAACGTGGTTAGGTTGTTGTTATGAACCAGGCTTGCTCAGAGACATGCTATCCCAATCTTGTTCTGCTTGCTACTGCTGCCTTGTCGTTCCTAAGTGTCCAGGGCTAGTGGCCCTAAATCCCTACCAGACAGTCTGCCTGTGACATTAAGCAAGGATGAAATTGATCAAGTTAAATCTAGTCCCATCTTTTCAAATAATCTCCCATAAACATACATGCACACATACATTATCTAATTAAAACCCCTTATTTGGCATTCCATTCTTCATCTTTACCTACTTAGATCCCCAAAAGAAGAAGAAAAATGGCAGAGAAGACAAGTCATTTGGATGTTTTTAAACAGATGAGGTGTGATTAAAGGTGTGAGATTATTTCCACCAGCCACCAAGGCTGTTCAGTCTCACTGCTTCCTATTAGCCCATCATAGAACTATGCAAACAAACTATTTCAGTGACCGGCTGACTTTCTGATTCTTCATCAAAATGCTTTTTCATTGTGTAGATATGGTCTCAGTGCTCTAGCTGTATTAAATGCAATCCTTTTCATTAGATGATACTTCCACTTAATACAACACAGGAAGTTAAAGAGAAAGAATAGCTTGACCAGGTGGGGCATTAGATTCTTGAGGGCAGACATATTTTTATTTACCTCCTGGTATCTCCAGTGCTCAGCATCATGTCTGATGCATGACAAATCCTTAATGTGTGATTGGATGCTAAGTCAGGAGGGTGGGAGGATCTTGTTGGTTTTTAAATAAAGTTCCTGAATGTAGGAATGCTTTCTCTTGTCCAAGGTTCTTCTATTTGTGTTCTATATAGATATTTCCTGTTCTCATATTGTGGGATTCCAACTGATGGTACAATGGCTAGAGTGCTGGGCCTAGAGTCAAGAAAATCTGAATTCAAATCTGTCCTCAGACCCTTCCTAGATGTGTGATCCTGGCCAAGTCACTGAACTGCTTTCTTGGTTTCCTCAGCTATAAGACTGACCTAAAAATAGTGCCTACCTCACTGGGTTTTGGCAGATCAAATGAGATATTTGTAAAGCATTAATTAAGTACGGTGTCTGGTGTATAGTAGGTGCTATATAAATGTTTGTTCCCTTTTCTTCCTATTTTTGCTGGTTAACATTGTGAGAGGTAGCTGGGTGGCTCAGTGGATAAAGCACTATCCCTGAAGTCAGGAAGATCTGAGTTCAGATTGAGATACTTCCTAGCCATGTGACCCTGGGCAAGTCACTTAACCTCTATTTGCCTTACTCCACTGGAGAAGGAAATGACAAACCACCCTGGTGTATTTGCCAAGAAAACCCCATGGACAGTAGGGTCATGAAGAATCAGATAGGGCTAAAGAATTGAACAGCAACCACAAATTGTGAACGGACTCCTGAGCCCTTCACCAGGGACACCACAGGCTCATGGAGAGGTCTTGATGGGTGGCTCTGGCTCTCTGCTTTGGGTCCTCCCCATCTTCATCTCCTTGGGAGCTTCAATCTCAATTTAACTTAACAAATGTTGAGTATCTGCCGATTGATTCCTCACCAGTCCCTGACCACAAGCCGCTTCATCATGCTGGGAGGATACTATGTGGACAGGTCTTTAAATTCAAATGACATGAAAGTCAAGGCAAAGTCATCTCAAAATAATAAGTGCAGACATGAGGAGTCCCTGCGTGAGCTGTGTTGCTGGGCCTAGAGTAAGGGGATCACGAAGGATAGTTGACCAGATACAACTGGTCACCAAAAGATGGGGAAAAGTAAGTCAGCTGGAGTGCCTGGGCTAGAGAGTGGAGGAAGGGAGGCTAGGAAAAAAAAAAACTGGATGAGGTCTGTGTGAGCCAAGTGCAGAGGACTTCAAAGGAAAGATGGCCATTTTCTGGTTATCCTAGGACATTCTTTGCCCATCCCCAAGCTTTTGCATTGGCCATCCTCACACCTAGGATGTGCTCCGTCTTGTTCATCTCTGTCCCATGGAAGTTTTCCCTTCAGTACACAGCTTGAGACTTGCCTTCTACTTGGAGTCTTCCTGGCTCCCACCCCTCATCACCCCTCATTCCTCCATGGCTTCCCAGGAGAAATTTCTTGCATAGGAGGTGATGCATGACCTGGGCTTGGAGGAAGACTGGGATTCAAAAGACAGAGTCTGTTCAATACAATCTACCTTGCTTTAAACTCTTCTATTTTCAGTTGTAGCAAGTCTTTTGAAATGGTTTTTGTATACACTTATATATGCTCTTAGTGACACCCCCATTAGAAGAGAAACTCTGTGCCAGGAGGAATGGATTCATTCATTGTTTTTGTATCCTCACCTGCTAGAAGGTGCCTGCCACATAGTAGGTGCTTAATAAATGCTTGGTAACTGATCAATGCATTGGGACCCTATGAAGAAACTGAAAATTTTTGAGTAGAGGAATATAAATACAGAAGACATTTGAGAGACAGAGACAGAGAGACATAAACAGAGACAGAGAGAAAGAGAAGTGTTTTATTTATTCAGTGCCTACTGTGTGATGGGCACTGTATTCAAATTCCCTTCAGTGTTTTAAAAATGTCCTTCTAACAGCTGTCAGGGGGACAGACAGGAGTCAGGAGGAATCTGAGTCAGATAAACCAATTAAAAGCCATTTCTGTTTCCGATAGGAAATCTGATAGGAATTTCGGATCCAAAACATATAGACAAATAACAAAAATATGTAAGACCTTCCATTGCCTAAAGGATATGTTGTGAAAGGTTATGAACATAGAGTTCTCAAAGGATGATTGCCACCTAACACATGAAAGCAAGTTCCAAATCATTAATAATAAAAAAGAGATGCAAATCATAATAACCCTGAGATTTCACCTCACCACTAGTAAATAGTGGCAGAAGGGATGCGGAAAGACAGGCACACTAATGCCTTGTTGGAGGTCTGAAAGGCACACTAATGTAATGTTGATGGAGCTATGAATCTGGAAAGCAAGTCATCTGATCCAAAGATTCCACTGATAGACAGAGGTTCCAGGAAGAACACTGACAAAAGGAGGGGAAAACATCCTTATGAGTCCTATTCTTTATGGCAGCACTTTCTGTGGTAGCAAAAAATTGTAAACAAAATAAATGCTCATCAACAGGGCAATGAGTAAACCAAGCGTGGCACATGAATGTCATGGACTATTACTGTAAGGTAAGAAATGACAAATAAGATGAATCCATAAATGCATAGAAAGACTTACACGAAGTGATGCAAAGTGAAGTCAACAGAGCCAGGAAATTGGTGACATGGTGATCTCATCAATGGAAAAAGAAAGCATACAGTTTACAAAGCAAAGATGAATATTGCACAATTAAAAGGGAATGCGAGCCCAAAGAACAGATATGAGAAGATATTCCCACCACCTTTGCAGAGTGGAGGGATGGAATGGGCTATGAGTATGGAATATAGCCAAGGAAGGCAAATTCTTCTCAATTTATTGGTCAGTTTTGCATTTTTTCTCTTTTACTATTTTTTGATTCTTTGTAATGAAGAATGTCCTCTCTAGGAGGAAAAGAGAGAAGGGAATAAGGGAAATCTAGGTGATATAAGACAAAAGATATCAATAAAAATCTATTTAAAATACAGAAAGAGGCCATTGCAGCAATTGGGGGGAGGTATGTAAGGAGGGCCCAAATTAGAGTGACGGGATGACTATGTGAGGGGGGAGAAGGGGCCAAAACTTAGAATTGTTGAGGAGTTAGAACTAACAATGCTGGCCCTGTGTGACCTTGGACAAGTGATTTACTTTTTCTGGGACTCAGTTCTCTCCTTCATAAAAGGAGAGTTTTGCGTTAAATGACCTTCTAAGGTCCTTTCCTTAGCTAAGACAGCTAGGTGGCGCCATGATTGATAGGGTCCTAGGTCTGGAGTCAGAAAGATTCACCTTCCTGAGTTCAAATTTGGCCTCAGACACTTACTAGCTGTGTGACCCTGGGAAAGTTACCCTATTTGTCTCAGTTTCCTCATATGTAAAATGAGTTGAAGAAGGAAATGACAGACCACTCCACTGTCTTTGCCAAGAAAATGCTCAGATGGGGTCATGATTGAAAATGGCTAAAAAATGTCAAAAGTCCTTTCCAATTCCTGACCTTGGATTCTATTAAGTGGCCATAAGGAATGAGAGACAATGAGAGTCAGAGATCACTCCCAGGTGCCCTCATCACAAATAGGGAAGTGTGAAAGTGGGATGAGTTTAAGAACTTTGGGGTTTTTAAACAACTACCTGAAGTAATCAAGTTCAACTGATTCCATCTTCTTATCTTCTTTGGCATGAAGTTCTATGCCATATGAGTGGAACATTTCAGCAAACTGCTTGCGGAGTCCCACCTGGTAAACCTTGGTCTTGGTGCCTTTGCCTAAATGCTCATTGTAAATCCTTAACTTCCTCACCAGAAGATTGGATATGTTCTAAAAAATAAGCCCTGCATTTCCCTCATTGACTCTTGAAAGACACATGGAATGCCCAAACTTGGCCACCAAAAGTACCCATGACAAAATGTTGATAGAAATGAGATCAGCCCTCCACTGTATAATCTGAATGTAGCCTTGCCTGTGGAGTGGATATGTGTAGTACAGTGAAAAGAGGAGTAGATTTGGAATGACATGTTCTGGGTTCATATCTTATCTCTGTTACTCTCTGTGTAATATTAAATAAGTCATTTTGCAGCCCTTTGTATTTTTCATTTGCCTTCTCTGTAAAATGAGGAATTTGGACTAGACAATCTCAAAGGTTTCTTCACTCTTTAAAAAAGCATTAATTAAATATTTATTAAGTGCCAGTCATGTGGTAACTGATGATCAGTGATGCTCCAAGACTAAGTACCAATATGGCATGAAGGCTGCCATGATTGCTATATGATCCATGATGTCCTCAAGCATTTCAGTCATCATAGGGAAGGTTTTCATCATTTTAAAAATCACAAATTTCTGAAGATGAGGTGATGTTTTCTTTTTTTAAAGAGAGAAGAATGTGACACATATTTTAACACCTTTTATACTGATCAAAAAAGACAGTCTTTCTAAAGACAAAGTTGCTCTAAACTCTAAAACATAAGTACTATTGAGAATTAACCAATCTGCACAAAACTGATAATAATGTGGAAGTGACAATATTTAGCAAAGTGTGGTTTACCCTAACCTCACTGTTTCAGTTACTTATATAATCCATTATGTTCAAGAAGAGGATCTTGCCTCCTCTCTTTTCCTTTCTCTCCCCCTCTTCTCCTCTCCTGTCCGTTTCCCTTACCAATTCATCTCATTTCTCCTCCCCTATTATCCTTTATTCTTCCCTCTTTCCCTCTTCTCTCCTCTTTGTTTTGCTTTTCCTCTCCTCCACCCTCTTCTTTTTTTCTTCTCTCTTCTTCTCAAGCTCTCCCTCTCTGTCCATGTCTATGTAATACCAGCATCCCTGGATACCATTTATTGTGTCATCTCAGAATGTAATTGCTCTGTATTTATAACCATTGACTCACAGCCTCAAGGTGTCACATTTAAGGAGTATCCCATCAGCACTGTATCCCTAGAGAGGAAGTTTGCCTCTATTCCCTGAGGGAGAAAATGGTTTGATGAGCACAACCTATGACATATGAAAAATGGAAGACACACAGACCATCAAAGAAGGAATTCAGGCTGATGTCATTGATTGGATTGGGGGAGAGGGAAAGGAGGATTTGTCCCTCATTCAATATGGATATTTTAATAGGATATGAATCAAGGCCCCCATGCTACTCATCTCTAAACTATACCCCACAATGAAATGCTTACATGTGAATAATTGATAAAGCATTTGAGTTGTTAAAAGCATATATTTTCTAAGCACTAGAGGTCTGTGGCTAATAGATTTCTCCTGTGATCAACAAGGCACAGCTCATGGCTGATAATTCATGGAGAACATTCACTGATTGCTCTGTAAACCTGAAATATGATCTCAAGTTGCTTGTGGGAACACAGCAAGGTTGCGCCCATGGAAAGGGGCTTGTGGGTTACTTAGAATTTTGGGAAATAAGTCTGGAAATTCCAGGAGGAAGGACTTTGTTAAGAAGCCCTCCACAGAGAAGCTTATCTTCTCTTTCCTCACAATATGAAGGTATATAAAATGGAATTAACCTAAATTAACCCCACCTCCCTGTTTATAGGAAATAGTTAAGATACTGTAAAATGCTAATGAGATTCTTTCATTCCCAGCACTCCAATGGGGTCCTTACAGGTGATGGCCCGATAAAGTGGTAGCTTCCTGAAAACCCCCATTAACCTGAGGTTAAGAAGTCCTCCTAGCCCTTCTGACAGTGCTGTGGTGGTGGCTTCTGCATGCTCAAGCAAGATAGCTAGGGTACAGACCCATGACCAAGACTGCCTAGAACTTGGGTCCTAGATAAAACAGAGACACAGAAGAGAAAGAAAGCATGGAGAAACCAATAAAGTCAAAAAGCACGTTTATTTGGGGGAAAAGCAGGTAGTGAGCAGAGAGAACATGAAAGAGGAAGTAGAAGAGAAATATGAGAAGAAAATATAAATGTATGTGTATATGACAGACAGAGACAGGGAGGAAAGGAGAGAGAGGGCTGTGTGTTAGAGAAGAGAGGAGTGGGCAGAGAGAACCTAGGGGTCTTAGGGCTCTGGAGGTCCTAAAGTACCCTCCAAAGGCAGGCATGGCAGAAGGAAGGCATTTTTTTCTTGGAGGATTCAGCTGAGGTTCTGTCTCCTCAGTCCTGGGAGAGGCAGCCAGTGCAGCTACCACTAAGCCATGGCAATAGAGCAGAAATCCAAGATATTCCAGGAGGACTCTAAGGTTTCTAGTCCCAAATTCTCATGTTGTATATAAAAGGAATGAGGTATGAAAGCTTTTCTCTCTGGTGTGAAAAGCATTCCTTTGCTCTGCAGTTGAAGTCTTGGCTGCCCCAAAATCTGAGCTTGAAGAAGCTTGGAAAATCACAAGAAAAGGCTGTGCATGGAGGACTTCCAAGGATGGAACCAAGATGGCAGAGTACAGATGCACTCATCTAAGTTTTCCCAACAGTCCCTCTACCCAATTTTTAAATAACTCCTCAAATTGAATTCTGTAGTGGCAGAGTCAACAAAAGGTTGGAGCGAAACAATCTTCCGACCCAAGACAGCACAGGAGGTCAGAAAGAGAGATCTGCAACATAGGGAAGAATCTGGCCCAGAGCCCACCTGGATAAAGCACCAGCAGTGGAATTAGGTGCTGGTGATAGAAGAGAAAGCATTTTCTGGAATGGGGATAAACTTGAAGCATTCACAGTAAGATCAGAAATGAAGCATATTATTATACTTCATATTACCACTGTTGTTCAACATTGTACTAAAAAAAAATGGAAGCTACCATAATAAGACAAGAAAACTAAATTGACGGAATAGAAATAGGCAATGAGGAAAGAAAACTATCACTCTTTGAAGATATGATAGCATCATTAGAAAACCCTTGATAATCAACTAAAGAACCAGTTAAACAATTAGCAACTTCGGCAATGTAGCAGGACATAAAATAAATCCACAAAAACATCAGCATTTCTCTATACTACCAAGGCCAAGCATCAAAAGATAGAAAGAGAAAGTTCATTTAAAATCACTGCAGACAATATAAAAACTTGTAAGTCTATCTGCCAAGACAAACTAAAGGTTAGGGTTACAAAACACTTTTCACACAAATAGAGACAGATCTAAACAACTGGAGGAAAACTAATTGTTCATGCCAGTACTGACTGCTGAGCCAATACCATAAAAATGATAATTGCACTCAAGGTAATCTACTTATTCAGTGCCATACCAATCAAACTACCAAAAGATTATTTTGTAGAACTAGAAAAAAGTAACAAAATTCATCTGTAAGAACAAAAGGTCAAGAATATCAGGGATTTTTTTAACGTTAAGGAAGGTGGCCTAGCACATCCATGTTTCAAATTGTGTTAGAAAACAAAAAAAGTCATCTAAACAAACTAGGACTAGCTAAGAAAGAAAATGGTAGATCAGTAGAATAGGCTATATACACAACATAAGTTGCCATAGCAATCTAGTGCTTGATAAACTCAAAGACCCAAGTTTTGGGAGCAAGAACTCAACAGCTGACAAAAATTGCTGGTGAAACTGGAAAGCAGTTTGGCATAAACCAGGCAAAGATCATCATCTCACATCCTTTACCACGATAAAATCAAAATGAGTAAACAATTTAGATATGAAGAGTGATAGCATAAGTATATAAGGGAAGCATGGAAAAATTTACCCATCAGATCCATGGATAAGACCTTATCCATTTATTTAGGAACAAAAAAGAAATAGGGGAATTATAAGAAGCAAATTAGATAATTTTAATTATATGATATTATAAAATTTTTGGACAAACAAAGCAATTGCAGCCAAAATTAGAAAGAAAACAGGAAAGTGGCAGAAAATATTTGCAGCATATTACTCTGATAAAGTCCTCATTTTTCAAGTATATGGGGAACTAAACCAATTTATTAAAAAAAATAAAGTCATTCCTCAAATGATAAATGGTCAAAGATGTGATCAGGTAGTTTTCAAAAGAAAGAAGAAAAAGTCATAGCTATCAACAGCCACATTAAAAAATGCTCAAAATCACTGCTGATTAGACAAATGCAAACTAAAACAACTATGAAATGCTACCTCCCACCTATCAGACTAGCTAACATGACAGAAAAGGAAAATGACAAATGCTAGAAGGGATATGGAAAAATTAAGACACTCCACACTGTTGGTAGAGTTATGAACTAATCCAACCATTCTCGAAAAAAAATTTGGAACCATGTTCTAAGGGATACAAAACTGCACATACCCTTTGTCTCAGAAATACCACTACTAGGTCTGTATTCCAAAGAGATCAAAGAAAAGGAAAAGAAACCTATTTGTACAAACATATTTGTAGTAGCTCTTTCTGTGGTGTAAAAGAATTGGAAATCTAGGGTGTGTCCATCAACTGGAGAATAGCTGAACAAGTTGTTCAGGTATATGGTTGTGATGGAATACTATTGTTACATAAGAAATGATGAGCAGGTTTCAGATAAACTTGGTAAGACTTACATGAACTGAAGCAAAATGAAGTGAGCAGAATCAGAAGAATGTTGCACATAGTTCACAGTAATATTGTAAGGATAATCAATTGTAAAAGATTTAGCTACTCTGATCAAGACAACTCCAAAAGAATCATGATGAAAAATACCATCTACCTCCAGAGAGAGAACTGGTGTCATCTGAACACAGATTGAAACCTACTTTTTAAGACTTTCTTTATTCTATTGTTTTATTTTGCTTGTGGATTATTTGCTTTTTGATTTGGTTTAGTGGTGGTGGTGGTGGTGGTGGTTGTTTTGTGTCATGGCTGATATGGAAATATGTCTGGCATGATTTCACATGTATTTGCCTTCTCAAGGAGCAAGGAGGGGAAAGCAGGAAGGAAAGAATTTGGAATTCAAAACCTTTTTAAATTATTTTTAAAATTCTTTTACGTATTATTGAGAAATGTGATGAAATAAAATATTTTTTTAAAAAAAGAAGCTGTACATGACCACTCCCCCCAACTTCTTACCTAAGAGACAATTTTAGGTGACAGTTTTAGAGCCTCAATTGCTTCTTTGTTTCAGAAATAATGGTCTACTCCACTAGTTTTATGTGGCCCTGATATGACCTCATTCCTTCAAGAGGCTATCTAATTCAACCCTTTCATTTTAAAGATGACAACTGGGGAAACTGAGGTCTGGAACTGTTGATTCATAGGATCACAGATTCAGAGATGTAAGGCACTTTAAAGACAGATTGACTGGTCATTAACTGAGACACAGAGAGAGCCTAGATGACTTGTCCAATTTCACAAATCTTGAGCACAGCAAAGGCAAGATTCTGAAAGTAGGTCTTCTAAATAAAATCAGTATTCTTTCTACTGTGCCTGTGTCCCTTGTCATAAGAATAAAATAAATACACAGCTGGTGGTTCCTTTTTACTCTCCCAGATAAGCACAAAAGGTGTGGGCTCTTTTCCTCTTCTTTCTTTTCCTTCTCTCCTCTTTCCTCCTTTCCTCCCCTCTCCTTTCTTGTTTACTCTTCTCTCCTCTCTTTTCCTCTCTTCTCTCTCTTCCTCTTCTCCTGTCTTCTCCTTTCCTTCTCTTCCTCTCTTCTCCTCTACTGTGACTCTCTCTTACCCAGAATGCAGGTAGGACAGAAGCCCATTTGTCAATCCCTCAGTGAAAAGGCAAGGACTTTTTGGCACAGATACAATAACTAGCTTCTTCTAAAGTGCCAGACCCTGTGACAACCAGAGGCTTTCAAGTCTGCATGGCTGTGTGTGTATATGTGTGTGTAAGTGTATGCAAATGTGCTACAAGTTCCAGCTAACCAGCAACTGGTCATCATGAATAACTAGAAAGAATCACTGAACTATATAGCCTTATACTTTCTTAAGGAAACTGAGTGACCTAAACTGAATCACCCAACAATTCTGCTCCTAGGAGAGAAGTGGACCCTCTATAGTCTAGAAAAAATATTTATGAGCTGGAAACTTCCCAAGGCATATCTCAGTTTTCTATGTGAGGTCCTTGCTTCCTCTACAGGGAGGGAAGGAGGGAGGGAGGGAGAAAGGAAGGAAGGAGTGAAGGAAGGGAGGGAAAAGGAGGGAGGAAAGGATGAAGGAAAGAAAGAAAGAAAGGAAAGAAAGAAAGAAAGAAAGAAAGAAAGAAAGAAAGAAAGAAAGAAAGAAAGAAAGAAAGAAGAGAAAGAAGAAAGAAGGAAAGAAAGAAGGAAAGAAAGAAAGAAAGAAAGAGAAGGAAGGAAGGAAGGAAGGAAGGAAGGAAGGAAGGAAGGAAGGAAGGAAGGAAGGAAGGAAGGAAGGAAGGAAGGAAAGAAGGAAGAAGAAAATCTATACTGCAAATATATGCAGAGTTTGTTTTCCAATGAAGGCCTAATAGGGCTACCTCTTCAGCCTGGATATGTAAAAACTTGGCCTTTTCACAGCTGATAAAATACAAATTAATCCTTAGAGGATTTCATATGTGCCTATTTATTACCTTCAAATATGAAAGACCCATGGCAATTAATACAGCCTGTACTGTGCAGAAGAAGATCAGTCTTACTGCTTTGGAAACAAGAAGCCAGCACGGAATGGGGGCCTTGCCCTCCCCACCACCTGCCTCTTTTTTCCTTTCCTTTCTTCCTCTAAATGTGCTACCCGAGGTGTGATGTGATGCCTTTGGAAGGTCACAAACCCCAAAGCTTCTCTGGAGTTGCCATGATTCCTCCTAGAAGCTTTAAATTACCATGTCTTCAGGGTATGAAATAACGCTGTTTGTATGCAACGGCGAGTTCAGTTTATTATGAGAAATGAAAACATTTTAAAAATTAAAGGAACATGGGTCTTTGTGTTCACAGTTCATTCTGTTGGTTTAACCTCCACACTTAACCTCTCGGGTTCATTTTCTAAAGTCCTCTTTCATCTGTCTTTGCATGCATCCAGATTTAACTCTCAGCTGCCCAGAATGGTAGGTCGCTTAAGGGGCCGCTGGGGAGGACGAAGTAGCGCTTCTCCAGCTCGGAGAGTTCACCGTTGTCATCTCGCAGAAGTACCCATCTAATTGTGTTTGCAGAATCTGGAGTGCCTCCTCGCTCTTCACCTCCCCCAGTTAGAAAGCCGCCCGCCTGTCTGTTTCGATCTTCATTTATTTAGCATAGATTTGTCTGTTTTCCCAAGTGGCAGCTGGAACATTTGGGGGCCCTCCACCTTCTAGCGTGAGCCCCAGCGAAGTTCAGACCCAGGCCAGATTTCCTACCCTGTGACATGACTCATTGTTCCTGAGAACACATGCTCGTTTTAATAAGCTCTACTTTCCCACTCCTGGACCTCAATTGGTGTCTAAAACTAAGACAATGAAGCCAGTTCATCTTTGTCTTTAAAAATGAATACTCCAAATTAGCATAACTCTTGTTCCTTTGGTTCATGATAATCAGACAAGTTCTATTCATATTTTTGTAAGGGTAAGATGTCTGTTTGATATTCCGTCTCTGTTTATTCATCAGCAAAAGTCTATATAATTTCCTGTAATGCGCTCGGTTTATTTACCATCTCTGAGGCAGTATTTATTTAGGCTAAAAGCACACCTCAGTGGGAGTGGAGTGGAGGCAGCCACCCTCTCCAGCTCCCAGGATTACACTTCTGTCTCTGTCCCATCTCAGCCCATGGAG
Organism: Bettongia penicillata ogilbyi; assembly: GCA_023548195.1. Classification (NCBI taxonomy): domain Eukaryota; kingdom Metazoa; phylum Chordata; class Mammalia; order Diprotodontia; family Potoroidae; genus Bettongia; species Bettongia penicillata. Next base: position 7,205,223 of record JAJHZJ010000537.1, on the reverse strand, counting down.
GTCTCTTGACAGACAGCATGAAAGAATCTGCATAAGGAAGAGTAACTGACAGCTGGGGTCAGACGCTCTCTGTTAAATGACACTGCCGGTTACACATTTTGAATTGTTTAAATATGAGTCTACAGCTTCCACAATCATCATCTTGCTGGTTCCACTTTTCATACCCAACAGCCAGGAAACTGACACGTAATTACACACTTACTGATGGTATCGGCGGGCCCGATAATTAAAACTGCCACTGGAGGATTGGGATTGCTCGTCTACAGCTGGGATGTTGTCAAAAGGGAAGAGCTCCAGCAGCTTTGCTCGCCGTCCTCCTACAGGTGGACCGCTGGCCCACCGGCCGCTGGCCTGTAGAGTAATAGGGAGCCTCAGCACATCCTTCACGGTGTCTTGAGCAAAGGAAGAAAATCTATTAGTAATCCAATAAGTGAAATGCAAACATAATGACCCAAAGGTTAAACTGTCTGGACAGAGGTGGACTCAGATCTAGTAAGCATTCTTCTGATCCTTTTTCCTTATAGGTTGTGGTTTGCCACCTGCAGCTGGAAGGCCATCAGGAGGTAACTTTAAAGAAGGTGGTGGGAGCATGTACCTAACCTCAGCATGATGCCATGAAGCCTTCTTTACTTTTAAGAGGCTAGAAACCACGCAACAGGTTGCTTTCTGCAGGAAAAAACCAGCACCTGCCAAATACCTGGCAAGGCACCAGCCAGTGGTCAGAGTTCTGCACCTGTCCTTCTGAATTAACAGGCAAATCCTGTGCTACACGTACTAACCCCGAAACATCCTCAAGACTACAAGCATAAACAGCTTTGGGACCAGATCATTATTAGAGACAGCAACATTGCCCACAGTTGTCCACAAATAAGGTTGAAGCATGAAAGGTTAAGAACTCACAACCACCACAAAAATGTACGGATATATGTTGTGTTCATCCTTCATTGCAAAGACCATGCCATGAGAAAAATGATGACATGACTTGCACTTGACTTTGTTTTGAGTGAGGGAAGGCTGTGCAAGGTCACCAGCCTCACTTCTCCTCTGGAGCCATCTGAATCCAGTGACCAGATATTTATCAGCTCCCATTGAATCCAAGGATAATATAATAAGGATGATGGGGATGGTGGAGGCTAGCATGTCTAAGGCGCTTCAAGGCATACAAAGCACTTTTGCGGATCACCATCTGCAACACTCAGAATCTCCAAGTCCATGGAATGAAGAGCTCCCTGCATTTCTCTCTAGAGAAAGAAATTAGCACCGTGTAGGGAGCCCACCTTCTGTGTGTACCTATAGAGGAGACAAAAGGGCTTCCAGTGAGCCTAAATCACAGTCTTGTTTCAATAGTTTGCTGAACATTGAAAACAGAGAATGGTAGGAGGGCATCTTGTCCCAGTACTGCTTTGATTTGAATCCCACTCAAAAAGATGGGAAGGAAATAACAATAACAAATCTTTCCTTTTATTGAGGCAGATAGGAAGACTTATATTCAAATCCAGCTTGGGACATTTACTAGCTGTGGGATTCTAGGCAAGTCATTGACTTTCTGTCTGCCTCAGTCTCCTGATTCATAAAATGAAGATGATAAAAGCACCTGTCTCCCCAGGGGTGTTGTGAGAGAGAAATAAGATAATATTTATAAAGTGTTTTGAGTATTTTAAGTGTTATTTAAATGCTAGCTATTATTATTCATAAAACAAGCCAGTGGTCTGACTTCAAGGAACAGCAGAGTCCCCGTTGAATTTGAACCTTGGAAGGAAGCAGGGTGGGTCGAGGTAGCGCTGGCACTGAAGTCAGAGGACCTTGGATTCAATCCTGGTTCAGTGTGACCCGAGACCCATTTCCTGGTCTATCTGGGCCTCAGGGACTTGTGTTTAAGATGAGGAGGTGGGTCCTTTAAGCAAACTTGCAGCTCTAATTCTGAGACCCTCAGAACTCAGGCCAACTACAATGAGAATCTGTTTGATGGAGGTGAAAAAGGAGAGGAAGGCTGGTTCTTGGGGAGAAGACCATCTTTATCTACATGGTTGGCCAGGCTGGTGCTGGAAGATTCCATCTCAACTCTGCAGCCTCCTAAGTGAGCCAGGATCCATGGACAGTGGGTTGTCTATGATGGAGTAGGAAGAAAAAGGGAAGGGGATTAGGGCAAAGTCCAATCCCACACTGAGAAAGACAGGCCCCAGGCTGGTTGGGTGAGAGCTGCAGATTCAAGCCTGCCAGCACTTAGAGATGTGCAACAAGTAACCACGGTAAGTTAAAGCTGCCACTCACCGCTGATCCCCTGAATCTCGACAGCATGACAGGGGCAGCTTTGCCTGGAATGAGTTCTATGAATTCCATTCACAAATGCACAATTTATTCAAAGCATTAGGCCCAGACACAATCATCAGCCAGGCCTGAATTGTCTTTCCTGAGCTACCTACCTGAAAGAAAAAAATCACCTGCTAGGGGAATCGACTCAGGGAAAACCACCACCAGACAGGCATGTTTCTTTGCAGGGAAGCTGCTGTCAAGTCATCTTCTAGGAGCTCAGTGATAAAGCCAGGAGCCATGGAAATAAGATCCCCATTTGGGTAGAAGTTTCTGTCAGGAAAAACTCATACAGATTCTCTTGCTAAACTTTCCAAACACTCAAATATTCAAATCCTCAGCCCCTTCCAGCCCTGGACCTATGACTAGTGGCCTGTGACCTCATCGGTAGGACCAAAGCTCATGACACATACAAGCCAGCCCATCCTTTGTGACTCATCCACAGCCTCCCCTTAGTTCACCAAAGAGACTCATCAACCATATTGGGCCCTTCCTCACTGTGTCTGGATATCCAAGGCTACCAGGGCAGACTGTGATACCTCTCCCTCTTGTCTTGGCCTCAGACCATCCTCTCTGGGGCACTGACATTTCTCTGATAGCATTTTGTGTGACACAACCTACAAAATCTTGCTACAGTTGAGTCTTCTCCATGCTGAAAGAATCAACAGGGATCCTTCTAAACCAAGGTACAGTGTCATTAAAGCTCATTCTCATAGAAACAGAAACAGGTGCTTTCAGGTCCCTTTTTAGAGCCCCTCATTACAAAGCCATCCCAGCCTGGTGATACAGGGTTGAATGGCCCCCACAGAATCAGAGGCCTGGGATTCAATCTCAGTGACCTCTGTGACTTGCCTACCTAGGCTTCAGCTCATCTATAAATGAGTGTTGGCCTAAGCATCTTTCAGGCCCCTGCTATCTCTAGTTCCATGAGCTTATGACAACCCTCTTACATTACTGTCCCCAGGCTCCTCAGCATCACAGTCGCTCTCCTCTGGACACTTTTCAGCTTACCAACCTAACTCACTTAGCAGTGGGGAATTTCTAAAACACTTGGGCTATTTGCATACTGAGGCATCCGGAATTGAGCACAAAATTGTAGTGAGGTCTGACCAGGGCTTCTGTCCTGCCTAATTGTAAGCCTGCCTTAATGCCTCCTGAGATTGCATTGAGTCCTCCGCCCTCTCCCCAGTGGATTGAATGGAAGCCTGGTGGTATGGGGGAGAGTAAGTCCACATGCAAACACATACATGTGCACACACATACAGGCTTACCTGCCCCACCTGCTGGAAGGTGCTTGTGCACACAGTTGAGGATTCCAACAGACCGTGGCTTCCTTCAGGGCATTTGCAGTGGTCCCACCAATCAGAATGGAAGGAAGGACCTGAATCTGGAGTCACTCTCCTGATGCACTGAGCAAAGGTGGTAGAGGCCCTGACACTTGTGAATTGTACTGACTTTACTTAATCCAACAAGGTATCCCTCCAGCCAAGCAGAAGATCTACAGGGAAAAGAGATCCAGGCTCCTAAGAACAAGAAGTCAGCAAAAAGTCATGAATATTTTGATGGGCTTCATGCAGACTCCTTTTCTATTACAAGGCACTAAAGCTTCTCCAGGACTGAGCCAGAGCAAGCCAGCCAGCCAGCTGGCTTGGTCTTCCAGAGGCATAATTCCCCGAAGGCCTCCAATTGAGCCAGAGGAAGGCTCACCTCGCCAAATAAAGCCCCCAAGGGGTCCCGTGGAAAGCCCACTCCTTGGATATGGGGCCTAGGCAGGGCTTGGGAAGAGAAAAGGGCCCTCTCCTACATAGCACACAGTAGGCCATGTGGTAGTCACAGCACTCAGGCTCCTTATGGGACAGGATCAGGCACTCATCCTCCTGAACTAAGCTGTAGGGTACCCTGTGGGCTTGGTTGGAGAAAGGAGGGAAGGAATGTTCCCTGCATCTTGGAGTGGGGTGCCTGGCTTAGACTAATTGAGAAAATGTTCCCACTCTGAGGAGCTGGGGGGGGAGGCAGTGTAGTTCAGTGGAAAGGACATTGAATTTAAGGTTAGAGGACCTGGGTTTGAATCCTACCACTGTCATTAGACAAGTAATTCTCTCCTCTCTGGGCCTCAGTTCTCTCAGATGTAAAAGGAAGAGGGAAGAAGAGATGACTTCCTTTATCTCTAATCTTCTGACCCTCCAACCCTGTGACTCCTCTGGGGTACAGTTTCCTCCCCTCCTCAATAAAGAGGCATGTCCTCAGCTGTGGCTCTGTGATCTTCTTGGAATAAGTGAATGTCCTTATGGTCCCTGGCCCCTCTAGACTCCAGCCCTCAACCTGCCTGTAACAGAGGCTCAAGGCAAACAGGGCAGACATCCTTCTGTGCAGATTCCTAAAGCATCAGTGAGCCACTGACTTGCTCAAAGCTTCTTCCTCAAGAAAAAGACTGGGGAAAAGTCCATCTATGTAGACCACAGTCCTAAGCCACTGGGAAAAGAAGCTTCACTCAGTGGCATGAAGACTGCTGATGATGCCTTCTCCCTAAACACTCTCAGACAGCATCAGAGGATGTGTAAACCACTCAAAACACAGGCCCCATCTGAAATCAGTGAACGGCAGTAGACTGGGAACCACTTGTCCTGGTTTCGAATCCTTAGTCATATATTTTTCCATAGAGAATCCAGGATGAATGTCAAACTCCCTGAGCCTTATTTTACACATCTGCAAAATGGAGATAAGAATCCACCCTGCTTCTTGGGATTGATGGGAGGCTCAAATGAAATCATGTGGAAGGTGCAAAACAATCAATAAGCAGTTACAGCATGCCAAGTACTATGCAGAAAGTTCCCTGCCCTCAAGGACCTTACATAGTGATGGGGAATAACAGTCAGATACATACATGCAGACATACATGCATAAATGTGTGTGTGCATATAAATGTATACATGTGTATGTCCTGCATACCACATATACATAATATACATAGATGTATGTGTGTATATGTAGCTTACATATACATGTGTATGCTGACTATGAACCTCTTTGAATGCTAAGCAGAGTTTCTATTTCAGAAGACAAGGAATAGACAGTTAGTGTGGACTACAGGGTAGAAGGGGGTAGAATCAGACTTTCACTGGAAAAAAATCTCTTTGCTGTTCAAAGGATGAGTTGGAGGGGAAGGAGCCAATTAGGAAGTTCTTACAACAGTCCTGGAAAGAGATAGGGTAAAAAAAACCCAGGTTCTGAAGTAAAAGGATATGAGTTCAAATTCTACCTGCCTGTGATGTTACTACCTGTATGCTTTCAGAAAAATCTCTTCCCTTTCCTGGCCTTCAGTTTACTCATCTGTAAAGTAATATGATTAGATGGTTCTGAAATGTGAACCCTTTATGAAGTGCTTTGTAAACCTTAAAGGTGCATTAAATGGCAAATGGGAAGAGAATGTTCCTTATTACCACATGGACCAGGCAGGGGTGGTAATGTTTGGGGGTGGCCTGGGAAGAGGGAAAGTGGAGGAGAGAGCTCATCCCTTTTTACTCCAAAGTGGGTCATTTGATTCTAGCCCCCAGGATGAGTGGACAAGGATGAGAGGGGAAGCTCCTCCCACCAACCAAAGAGGGAAAGTAAAGCAGAGAGGCCACACTTTAAGACTTGTCTTCCTGTCTTCTGACACAAGCCCAGAGCATCTCCCTTCCACAGATTGTATGACCCAGTTAGGGAGGCTTAAAGGCACATCCTCTAGAGAAAGCAAAGGGCAGGAATGTCTTACATGAGAGCAAGGGAGTTAGTTTGGTGTTGAAACATCCTTATATTTGTGAAAAGTGTTCAGATAATGGACATTTTTAAAATGCATTTTATTGTTGTGTTTTGGTTTTATTTCCCTACTCCATCCCAATAAGCCTTCTTTTATACCAGAGAATTTTTTCCTTAAAAAAGAAGAGATAAAAAAACAGCAAAGTCAATCATCACATTTAAACAAACAAATGAAAGATAAAATAAAACAAAACAAAACAATTAACCCTGGCAATATATGTGCTATTTCACACCTGGATACTCCCACTTCTGCAAAGAATGGGGGAGGGTTTCTCATATCTCTTCTTAGAGTCAAGTTTATCCCTTAAATGAGGCTTTGTTTTAGTCATCGAAATCTCTCCATCTCTGTCACCCTCCTGATTTTATTGATGGGAAAGAACAGAGAGGTTAAATAACCTGGCAGATCTCACAGAGTATATTAGTGGAAGGGTTGGTAAATGACCTCAGGATCCCCTGTGCCTAGTACTTAGGCCACTAAGGTTCCTTGTTTCCTAATATTTTAGATGAAATTCCTAAAAGAGAAGAAAACCAAAGGATGATCTCATTGTAAAGATATAGAGATTTCCCCCTCGGGTGCAGTGAGAGCCTGAGATGTCAGTTCTTTGACTATCTAAATAAAAAATGTTGAGATTGAAATGAGTTATTCTTGATGGAAGAGAGAATATGTTTATTCCTCTAGTCTTTATATAATATGAATAGGATTTGATTTTCAAATGTGAATTTGATTTTCTAATCATCACCTTGGAGTAAAGGTGATGATCTCTCTCCTCTACCTTCCCTCTTTCCACCCCAGCCCCAGCTATTACCAGATCTCCCTCTCCCCAAACAAAATTCTATCACTAGGTCTGTATTCACTCAGTGGTGGACAATTGCAATATCTTCAGAAGAGGGTAGCCTCCTACGGATCAGGAGGGATCTTTGGATCTTAGGACCCAACTCTACACCTCTCACATAGCAGATACTTTTTAAAAAATGTTTGTTGAATGGAATGCCTAATCCTGAGGGCTATCCTCAAGTGGAGCAGGATTGGGCTGCCTCTGGGGATGGTGCATCCCCTTCAAAGGTGGAATGATCATTCGTTGAAGATATCCCAGCTCTCCCTGAACACTTGCATAGAACAGGAAGGTGCTATGATTGATGAGCAAAGCAGAATTGAAACTACTCAAAAGAAATGCAAGACACTCAGATTTAGAGAATCTACCCCAAATGTTCACACAGACTACCTGTGCCCAACCTGCGATAGAGTATTTCAAGCTCGTATTGGTCTGATCAGCCACATTTGGACACACTGTACCTTGACTCTAGCACAGTGATGTCATTTTGGTCCTCTTGGAGAAAGAAGGACAACAACCAATCAACCAAGGTTAGTCGGACACTATGTATGCATCATCTCATACAAACCAAGGATGAAGCACTAAAACCCCAAATATTCTTGTTTTTAAAATGAAAATAGGTTCAAGGAAGTAGTGATTTGCCTCTGTCTCCCAAACACTAGACTTTAACCTAGGTCTTCCTGATTGCAAGTTCAGCCAACTATACCCCACCCCCACCCCTCAATGCTGTTTCTGCATAGCAAGGGAGGGAATTCTAATTGGGTTGGTCTAGATCGCCTTTGGGATGACTTCCAACTGGGAGACCTTGAGCTTGCATGACTTTGTATGTGTATGTTGATGTATATGATATGTATGTTGATGTGCATGTCCATTGATGCATGAGTGAGTGTTTGCGTGTGTGTGTGTGTGTGTGTGTGTGTGTGTGTGTGTGTGTGTGTGTGTGTGTAAAATGAGCCGATCCAACACTAAGCCTGGCACTGACTGGAAAAAGAAGTCATGATTTTTTCACTCTGCCACCTGAAATAAAGGAATGTGCTCTCTCTGTCTGTGTCTCTCTACGCATCTCCCTCTGTTTCTGTCTCTCTGTCTCCTTTCTCTCTCCTCAAACCCCCAGGATTTTTATAAATAAATCCACATACTATATCCTCAATCTTAGCCAGAAAGTTTGGTTTTGTGATGCCAAAGAGAGGGGATTGGAGCCACTGGGGATCTGAGTTGCATTATTCTCTGAAATTGATGGGGACAGTAACAAAAGAAATCCAAATTTCCTACCTGGGGTCCATGAGTATTTCTATCCCCAGGACCAATGGAGACTCACTCTGACTTACTGGGAAAAGATGTGCCAGTGCCAGTGCCCTCTATGCCCAATACCTCCCCAAGCAGAGGCAGCCAGTCACACTGAGTTATGATAATGGCTTTTGTAACACATAGCATTATCCCAACAACTTGGGAATTCAAATGGGAATTGATGGACCTTGTGTCTAATTTACTTTGAAAAATAAAATAACAGTCACTACCTAGTGCCTGGGCTTATTTCCTAAGGTTCTAAATATATGTTTCTTTCCTCTTGGTTATTCACATCTGGTTTCAGGCCACTTCATAGACTCTGAAATCTCTAATCAGGTCGAGAGTGAGCTAATGGGCTTTTTGCCCTGTGACTCATCTTCCTCATCCTCTGCCATCCTCAGTGGAATGCTCTGTACAGTTTGGGAGTAAGAAGTACTATTGTACTAGAGTAAGAAGACTATTGAAAATTGGAGAGCATCCAGAGGAAGCTAACCATGAAAGAGAAAAGTCATATACTAGGAGGATCAACAAAGGAAATGGGGATACTTGTCCTGGAGAAGAGTCCAAGGATTATGAGAGTCACTTTCAAGTATGTAAAGGGCTAGACTGTGCAGGAAGAATTCACCTTGTTCTGCTTGGTCCCTAACGGCAGAACCAGAATCAAGGAGAGGAAAGGTACAAGGAGTCCAATTTGGGCTTGTACCATTTAGAGCTGTCCCCAGGTGGACTGAATTAGCTCACTAGCTCCAAAGGAATGTCCCCCACTCCCACACCCACTGGATGGCAAGTCACTTGACGGGTTTGTTAGAGTGGACATTGCTTCTTGTTATGAACTAGACTAGATGGTCATTAAGGTCTCTTCCAACTCTAAAAACAATGACAGGATTCTGTCAATCTCTAGTAGCTGGCGGTCCCTGTGACAAGGGGCTTTCCAAGTCAGACAGACCTCTCCATCAATGCTGAACTATTCATTCAATAATCATTTTTAGGCAGTTGCTATGGATACAGCATAGTGCTCAACAACAGGGGAGATGCAAAGTTTAGGTAGGACACAATCCCTTGCCTCAAGGAACTTATGGACTAGACATGAGAAGAGACTAAAATGCTGAAAATAAATAATGACACAATCTAACACAGCAAGTCTACAAAAGGTATTATATAAAATCTGTACCTCAAGGATAAAAGAAAGGAGAAATGTAGCCCAATGGTGGGGGAGTGGGTCAGGACAGTGTAGTATGGTGGACAGAGTCAAAAAGATGTGAACTCACATCCTTCCTTAGACACTGATGACTGCCTTGTTGACCATGGACAAGGTACAGTCTTGTTGGGCCTCTGCTTGTGAGTCTGTAAAATAAGAAATTTAGACAGGATAACTTCTAGGGTCCCTTCTAGCTCTGAATCTACAATCCTGTGGCCTGAAGAACCATGAACATTTTATGAAACTAGCTCCATTGGGGTTGGGTTTAAAGAGTGGGCAGGAGTTAATAGGAGAAAGGAGACAAGGAGAGTATTATAGGCAGCCCCAAAGAAGGTGTAGAGATGGAGGAGCACAGGGTCTACTCTGGAAGCTAAAAACAATGCAGTTTGGTTGAAGCTGAATAGTTGGGGGTGGGCAGGAGGGAACACACCCACATTTCCAGTTTGTCTGATCCATTGGTCTAAGATCATGTCATTATGGGAGTAAACTGTTGAAAATGAGCTCAGGAGTAATCCCTGCTGAATATTACTTTGACCATTTTTAAAGAAGTCTCCTAGGAATCACCAACCCTTATCCCCCAAAGTGATTCCACATTCTTTCTTTGTTTATTCAATAATTGCCTAATAAATGTCAGTCCTATCTCAGAATCAAAGCATGGGAAGGAGGCTGGGGAGACCATCTGGACCACGGCATGCCAGGACAGGAAGCTGCTTTCACTGACAAGAGGTCACTCAGGGAGGACCTGGCTGCCTCCAACAGGGAACTCGGGGTGAAGAGCAGGAGACAAGTATCCTTTATGCCCCTGCCCTTTGAACTATGTAGCCCTGGAGAAAGCTGGCCCTCCCTTCCTCCACTGACCTGAGCACCCCCAGCCCCATACTGGACTACAGTTCTCCTTTCTTCTACCCTAGAGGTACAGTTAGTTTTGAACGTTGTGGGAGTAAATCTTGGCAGGAAAAGAAATGCCAAACACTGCAAGCAAACAAGGATCCAGCAGACTGAGACTCACTAGGAAACATGTTTCTCTTGCCTGTCGGCTTTCTGAGTGGCAAACGTTTTTAAGAACAGCAAAATATTGACTTTTAAAGAGGTAAAAAGCAACCAGTCTGATGTCTAAGAAGCCCATGGCCAGCAGATGCCAGGACTTCCTGAAACTGACAAAGGGCTTCCCATTGGTCAGATTCCAGTGGTTGGTCTCTTGGTTACCTGATCCAAGGGGATGGTGAGAGCGTTCCCAGGATTCTCCTGCTAACTAACCGTTTTAATGAGCATGCTTGCATGGCAGCCCCAGGTCATCTGCACCAGAGGTGAGCTCTCTGCAGGTTCTCTGGCCGAAGCAAGAAAAACACAACAAAACAAAGCTTTCTTCGGGCCACAGCATATGCCTGCCTTCATCATTTATAAATCAAGGCTATTTGCAATGTGGAGGCTCAGTGATTTAGCCTTTCACTGAGAATTTCCTGCTTCCTTTTACCAGCATTCGGCCAACCTTGCTCCAGGTTCACAGGAACCCCAGGGAGCAAGCCCTAATTCCAACCTGGAGCACCCAGCTGCTGATCTGGAGTTGGGGTTCTAAAGGGGCAGTGGGGCTTACCCAAGACCCAAGCTTGGGAAACTGGAATCAAAGCCTAGGCTGCAGGCTCCCGGACACACACCAGCTCCTGCAGGGTTAGCCACCTCCAAAGGGCAGACTTTGGCAAAGTCATGGCACAGGCAAACAATTTCCCTTCAGACACCCATGTTTTTGTCCTCCCTTATTCATGACTTCAGCCATGCAAGGGATCCTGTCAGTGTCCCCCTCATGCCAGTGCCTGCCTCCTGACTGCTCAAAGCCTCTAGTCTGAATGTCATGGAAGGCACAGGGTCCTTCCACTCCCAAGCCCCTCTCCCTTCCCTCCTAGGAATCATGGAAGGAGCTTTGGATTGGTTTGTCTGCCTTGTTACCTTTCCTTCCTTCCCATCCTCACCCAGGACTCTGGATTTACAATAGAGGGATCAAGGTCTGAGTCCTGACTGTGACTTCTTAAAGGAAGCAAACTCAGAAACCTCTCTGGGCCTCAGTTTTGTCATTTGCAAAATGGAGTCAGACAGGATGATTCCCAAGAACGCCTGCTGCCAGCTTCTCACCACAGGATTTTCTCTGCCAGGACCACATTCTCTCTTTGGTACATCATCTTCTCAGAGGGTCAGTTTTAGTTTTCTTCCAACCTCAGGACTCACCACAGTGACTGGTACATATCAGGTGCTTAATCAGGAAAGCCTGGGCCAGCAGATAGACCCAGGGTGCTGGCCATGGGAGTGGAAAAAAGGGGAAGATGTAGAAAAGGCAGAATGGCCAGGACTCACAGCTCACTGGCTATAGAGGAGGGGTTTGTCTGGAAGTTAGACGATCCATGGGAGCTACACTGATTTTAAATCCTCTTTGCTCAATAAGGCCTAATGGAGAGAGAACTGACCTGAAAGCCAGGAGGCCCAGGGTTCAAATCTTATCCCTAATCCACCCCCACTCAGCTTGCAGTCACTTACTTCTCAGTATCTTAGGCAATGCTCAAAGACTGTCAATTGTATAGAAAATGCCAAAGGCCTGAATGGATCTAAGGAATTTCCTCACCTATAAGTTTCATGCACTGATGACATCAGGAGTTCAGCCGCCATACTTATCCCATTTCTTGATGCGTACCTCTCCCCCAATAGAATATGAGCCCCTTCAGGGGATCCACATTTGGTTTTGCCTTTATAAAATGCATAGCACTTGGAATCCTGAATTATTGAGCCAAATGAAACTGAATCCACTTGGCAGCCAAAGGGATGCAATGGCCAAGTAGCAAGAGCCCTGGGCAAAAGGTTTGGAAGACTTGAGTGCAAATTCTGCCTCAGATACTTGGTAGCTGCATGATACTAGGCAAGCCACTTAACCCTTCCCAGACTATGTTTACTCTTCTTTAAAATGGGAGTTATAAAAACATCAGCCCAAAGGGTTGTTGAGAAGATCACATAACAGATGTACAGGGCTTTGTGAACCCTGTGGACCTATTTAAGTGGTCACTGCTATGGAATCCTTTCATTTTTTCCTTGTATTCTTCATCTTTACCTTTCTTACACTGCCCAGCTGGCAATAATGGCGATTTTAAGCCCTGCTAGACTTCTCTATTTAATGAGACTTTCTAGGCCCCACTGGCATGGCAGGGCTGTGCATGATTGTGGACAAAATGGGAAACCTTTACTCCAGTCGGGTATGAATGCAGAAAGATGGCACTTACACAAGTACCAATGGAATGAGGTCTAATAGGGCACCTGGGAGTTAGGGAGTCATGACCAGTCTTCAGTCTTTGCTGGGTATCATCAACAATCTCAGTCCATAGATGGGGACTGATGGGGAGGAGTACAATGTGAATAGGGGCTGAGAAAGGGAAACTCTGCTAAACTCTGCTAGAGTGGAGCATCTGTGAAGTCATTAAGGAGCCAAATAATCACAGGATCATGGATTTGAGCAGAAAGAGAGGTCATGGAGTCCAATCTTGTCATTTCACACAGGTGCAGGTATAAGTGACTTAGCCAAGGTGACACATCCCCTAAGGGGCAGAGATGCTTATCACCTATCCTCACAGTCTTGCCATGTTCCCTTAACTTTGTGCATAAAGTGTTAAAGCCAATTACTCAGAACAACGTGCCCACCCTTGAGGGGTGACAAGAACCCCATCACTGGTGCCATCTCCTTGTCTTTGCTTCCACGGGTACCAGGCTCATAGACATCATAGGATCTAAGAACAGAGGAATGCTTTTCTTCCAGAAGTTCTTGGATCCAATTTGGACACTCTGGAGTGGATGCCATAAAATTCACTTCAGTCAGTCATTCACTCATTCCCTTCTCCCTCTTCCCCCAATAATACATCTCTTCAAGTGATATAACTGAGTTTGAAAACCTAGCCATCAGTCGCAGGTATCAAACGCACCTCCTGGAACACTTCCTAGTGCCCCTTCCCAACCAGATTAAAGTCAAATTGGGAAATTAATTAAATCAAATTAATTAGTTAGTAATGCAATAGATTAATTTATTTAATTAAAATGTAATAAAAACATAAACACTATTGCATTTTAGAACTTAGTCAATATGTGGCCCACACGTGTGTTATGAGGTAGAGATCAATGGTCCCTGCTTCTATCGGAGTTTGTCTCCCCCCACCTCCTCTTTCCTCTCGAGGATCATTGTGAGTGTCATCTTTTCATGCCAACATCAGTTGTTGTGGAAAGTAGTAGTTGTTTTTGAAATGATAGGAAATGTCATTGGAAGGAAGGCTACTAAGCCAGTGTGAAGGAAGATGTGACTCTCACAAGGTACAGTATGGGCAAACCATCCAAGATTTTCTGTGATACTTTCCAAGGATAAGGATCAATTGTCAGAGGCTTCTGTATGTCTCTGGAGCTCTGAAATGTGGTTTCTAGGAAGAAAGTGGAGTTGGGAGGATCATTAAATGACTGCATGCTAACTGAGAATCATTCACAACTAAAAAGCCAGACTGAAGCTAGATCATCAAGAGGTGATAGGGAGACAAAGAGGACAGAATCTTTTTATTATTTTTCCCCAGATTTACAGGGTTGGCCTGGCGATGTCCACTTGGAATATTCAGCCTGCTCAAGGACCATGGACTGGGGCACATTTCCACAGGGTACCACAAAAGCTTCCTTCTCTGCTTTTTTTTAGTGACTCTGCTGTGCTTCCACAGTTCAAGGAACAAGAGCCTTAGGTTATCTTTCTATCCAGTTTCTTTGTATTTTCCCACTCTAGGCATCAGTCATGATTTGAGAGAAACATTGCCCTAACATGCAAGGTCTTCCCTTCCAATGTTAGTGCCTCCAGAGGCCTGGTGGAAGTAGGGTGCAAAATTATGAGAGGCAAGTCTGCGCAGCTAGACCCATGCTCAGGGGGAGGGAGAACCCCCTGCGAATTTTTCTGGGAACTTATCCAAGGTTAAAGGTTCACTCATCCCCAAACCACTCTCCAGCTGCATTTTTACTTAAGAAATTAAAGTTTTATCAAACAGAGCCAAGGAGAAAACATTTGGCCACTGTCAACACCCAATCCTTGTCAAAACGACAGCAACACCAACATTTGCTTGTTTACAGATTTCCATTATCAATAATTAAGAAACACAAATCTATCACAGTTGGGGAAAATATAGACCTTCTTCCCGAGGTCTGTTGATGTTCTCCTTACAAAGTAACCGACATGGAGATTAAATTGCAGAGCGAGATTTATTTTGTGTCCTTGTCCTGTTGGCCACCAGAGACCTGTGCAGTGCAAGGAATCTGATCAGAATAATGCATAGGAACATATTTCAGAAAACCAATAATTGTGGCAACACCAGTCTCTGAGAGAAACCCCAAGAAAGTCAGGCATTGCTCTCCCCCTTTCCCTACATTCCCACATCTTGGCCTTAGAATGCTCTGGTGTGGCATCCATCCACATCACCAGATGGAAGTGATCACAAGTGGACAGTGCACAATTTATTGTAATTTCTGCCCTGCAGCCCCAAAATCAAAGTGGCATTTTATAGGTGGGCCCGAGATAACATTTCACAGCATTTATTTCTGAGAGCACCTCCCCCCACCACCTCTGCAATCAGTCCTGCAGGTTGGTGTTGTTTTTATGATGTTCAGAAGCAGTTAAGTCCAAATGCAGAAAAATGCCCCAAACAGACTGTATTGAAATGGTTTCCTCTTTTAACCTCTTGGCTCACCTGCATAAAAAGGAATCTTTCAGAAACAAGTCCCAAACAGAATCACTGCCTATTTTCTTTCCCCCCAAACCCTGGTGGAATAAACAGAATTTGTAACGAGGCCCATTTTTTATTCTGTTCATATTTGCAATGATTTTATACTGGGAGGGAGAGCTGCCTCACTCACATTAGCACAATCAGGGCATTCTGGGATTAACAACCCACTCTTAAAATAATTCCCTGCACAGTCATAGAAGGAGCAGGAGGCATTGTTTCCTCTTATTGTGGGGGCTTTATCAGTTGGTCAAGAAACTTAGAGTGAAGGCCTTACTCTGCTGAACCATCCTGCGCACCCCACCCCCATTACCAATGTGGAAAGTGGGATTGCAAGAAATTACCCATGTGCCAAGGAGAGAAATACATGAATTCTTAATGGTCAATTCCCCATTTTATCATGACATGGTCATGCACTGGAGAGATCTCAGGAGATTTTGCCTTGGAATATTTTCTTTGCAAACATGGACTGATGTCCAGATTGCTCAAGAACAAATGGGGCAAACGGCTGAAAAATGGTGGTAAGAAGAGTCAGGTAATCTTACCAGGCTCCAAGAAGTCTAATAGTAAGGGAGCAGTGTGAGCAATTCTTCCAGAGTAAGGCTAGTGGCCTGCAGATGGATGGTGGGAGCCAGGTCCTACTGGAGAAAATGTTATCCATAACTTATCAGTTTATTCTGCTGAATGTGGCTGGACAATCTCAGCTTTTCTCAGGAAATACTTGAGATTTCATACATTGATCCTTTCATTGGTGTGGACACTATCTCCATCATCACACAGCCTAAACTTTCCTCGACTCCAAAGATGATAATAGAGATGAGGGAAAAAAAGCTCATCACCTTGTCATCCACCTGGTGAAGAGGCCACCCAATCTTAGCCAGGCTGGTCAGCAGATACACAAACCACCATTGGTGATTGCCCAAAGTCTTGCCACCTGGTTAGGCTCTGCAAGAGCTTACACTTCACTGGGAATGGGCTGTCAGAGATTTCCTGTCACCTCCATACCACAAGAAAGCATCAGAGAAGAAATGTATTAGAATAGCAATGTTAAGAGAAAAACCAACTGATATTCATGCAATGTCTTCTGTGGGAGCCCCAAACTTTTAAGAACCACAGATGCTGAAATCTCTCCCATGTGAACCAGTCAATCTGGAGATTGCTCTTCAGAAACAAGATGTCAGACCACACCTTCCAGAGGACCCAGGAAGAGGATCCAACATCCCCAATCAAAAAACTGCTGGGACCGTGATTAGAAGGAAGATAGTATCCACAAGTGTCATCTGGTTGAGTACCTGAGGACAAGGACCTTACCTGACCCATTTAAAGAGGGTCAGATCATCTATTAAGAAGAATAGCTGATTTATGAATTTGTTTTCTGTCTCACCTCACCAGCAGACTGGCCCCAAGGATAATGGCTTTGGAGAGAGGAAACACCACGATCCTTCCTGAGTCATGAGCCACCTTTTCTCCTCAGAGATCTCTGAACTGGGCTGCTGGGTGTTGACATTTACTGGATGACTCAACAAGCAGTCATCTATTATGCCATCAGCACACTGAACATCCAGGAAGGAGTTTGGAGAAATCAGCAGGATGATTCTTGATTCCTGAATGGGGCTTCTGTACCTAATCTAGACCAGAGGAGGGCCAGCAGCATGAGAGTACCTTTCTCCTTCTCATCTAAGCACTTTTTAAGGTATTTTGGGCAGTGATGGCCCTATGCTTTATTGCAATGTTGAAAATGATACAATGATCTGAAATCTAAGAACAGACCCATTTGATGACTGCGGTAGACTCCTAGAGCATCAGCCCCAAGATTCTGTAGCCAATGGAGAGTCCAAAAGAAATACCCCAGGAAGTCATTGTCCACATTCATCCTACCTTATTAACCTTAAAGACAAATTAGATCCCAGCTTCTCTTACTATTCATTTATGATTCTTTCATTCACACATTTGCCCCAACCTTTGCTGAGTCATTTATATTTCATCCTTGTAAATGGTAATTATTACTACAATTATTAAGGAAATGTGTTTCATAAGCTATATTAACTTTTACTCTGAAGTAGTGCTTCCTTTTAGTTATCCTAAAGTTAACCCTCTCAAATTTCATGCATTTATACATGGCTGGTGAAATTGAAAAATCATAGATTCTTTTTGGAGGGCAACCTGAGAGCACTCAAGGGTCGCAAAAATAATGCAATTCAATAATCCTTGTGTGATTGTATAATCATAAAATAAAAAAGATGCACGTAGGAGGGTATGTGTATGCATGTGTGTATATGCATGTTCAATTTTCTAATCACAAAGGAAATCTCAAAGCTTTGAACACAACTACAATGACTGAACAACAAAACACCTAAAATTGACATTTTACAAAGCATTAAGACTCGCATGCATCATCTCATTGGGTGCTCATAAACACCTTATGAGATAGGTGGAAAATTGGATCCATTGCCCAGGACCAGACGGTCAGCGAGTGTCTGAGCCAGGGTTGGAAGCTTGGTCTCCCTGACTCAGGGGAGAGCAAACCATGCAGCTTATGTATAAATGAAGCTGTGCAAAAGGAGAAAAAAACCTGAAACAGGAGAAAAGCATATGCGCTGATGACCTCTATGTAAAACCAAACCGTAGGCAGAAACATGGAGATGAATGAACAGACAATGGAAGAGGACTCAGTAAATGATAAACTGTTTTAAAAGTCTCGCAGGTGGAGATTCATCTTTCTATGTGTAAATAGCTGTGACTATGGGGTTTGGGGAGGATCAGGGATGGGAGCAGGGCAGCTGCTTTGGAGTGATGGGGAGGGGTCCAGAGCTCAGAGAATAACCTCAGGGCTACACCTCCTGAGGGCACCCATTCCTGCCCAGGGCATGGATAACCCTCCTCCCTTTCCATGCTGCTTCCAAACAATATAACTCACTTTTCAAGTGAGTACCTCTTACTGGCTACTAAGTCAGAAAAGCGGGTGACACAAAGCTGGCACAGTGTGACAGAAGAGAAGGGGGCTTCCAGCTCTCTGGTCTCCTGGGAAGACACGATGGTCTCCAGTCAAGGACAGATGAAGGAAGCAGCCTGCTTTACCCTGGTCTCATGGCCAGTGCCCTCCATGGGCCTTATAGCCAGTCCCCCAGTCCAGGACCCTCCTGGGAGTTTCCCTTTCCTCCAGTATTCCTCCCAGTTCCTCCAGAACCTCATGGTTCTAGAATGGCCTGTCAGCCTTTGGGTACTGACTACAGCCAGATTGGCAGAACCAGGCTTGTGATAAGACGGTTCTCAGCATTGAAGAGAGAGGCCCAGAAATACAGCATGCATGGGGCTCGAGGGGTCTATGAGGCTAAATGTAAAGTCACTCACTACCTTGCAAAGAGTATGGTTGTGTCTCAGAAATGCTGGAACATCAGTCCACCAACCGATTGTTCTAGGAGGGAATAAGCGGACGGATTCGGCCCTGGTCATTCTGCATCATTATGGTCTAGCCTTCCCTTTTCTGTGTAGGAATAAACTAGCCTTGTGTGCATGATTTGTGTTTCCTTTTGCTGTCCCCCGCTTCACCTCCTTCTTAGGAGAGGCAGATATATGGAAATCAGAACCAAAGAACAGAATTTTGACCCTGTGGGGGTGAGAAGTCAATAGCTCTGAACACCGAGCAGCCTGATTCCCTCATGGAGAAGAGAGGCCACCTCAGAGGACTTAACTCTGGGCAAGCCTCCAGGAGGTGCCAGTCTGAGACCCCAGCCCCTGGGACCTTGGCTGAGAGGGCCCAGCTAGCTCCCATGCCATAAGTGAATGGCCATTCTGCCTCACTGTCTCCAAGGCCTTGTACCAGGTGGGCCTATGGCCCAGGAACTAATCAATGAAAAGTTATTGAATTGATTTATACATAACTGAATTCTTGGGACCCAAGTTCTAGTCTCGGCCTCTGCTGCCCCCCATTCTTTTATTCAGCCAAATCCTTTCTGTGCCTTAGTGTCTTCTTCCATACAATAAAGGACCTGGACTAGATTTCCCATAATGTGCCTTCCAGATTCAAATCTGAAGATAGGATTCTACAATGTTATGGTCCAGGCAGGCACCACAGAGTAGGAGAGATGGAAGGTTTCACCAAAGGACAAGGGACAGGTGAGGGCAGGGAAGGGAGATCTTCACCTGGGGCCAGGCTTGGTTTCTGAGTCAGTAAGTCATATCCCAAATCAGCAAACATCTCCTGGCCTAATGAAGGGAGGATGCTGGACATTTGAACACCATGAAAAGGACTTACCTAAAATAAAAGGCATCAGTAAAATGCTATTTCAGGGTGAAACTTTATATGCCAAGTGAAATGGGCTCTTATAGCTGAATTACAAATCTCAGAGAGGCTCATGATGGAGATGTTGAAAGACACAGGGAGCTTTGGGAGCATAAGCAGGGGCCTCTGTAATGGACAATGGATTGGCATTCTTGGAGTATTTCCTTTCGGTCTTCTCCAGCCAGCCCCTCCCTAACACTCCCTGATGGAAGAAAGGAAGCAAGACTGGTATGGTTCTCAGGACCCTCCGACCAGGCAATCAGTCCAGAAAGTGGACATTACCCAAGTGAGTTCTTTATGTCTGGCTGCCTTACAAATCTCAAAGGAAAACTGTACCAGAAAGTTGCATCTTGGGCTTGTGAGAGTGCCTTAATGATGAGATAATAGAATGCTTCAACATTCTGGGAGAGGGAAGCACAGACTTCTGCTGGTCTGCCTCTGAATGAAGGACGAAGGGACTCCTGGACAGTTCACTAGCAGGAACTCCAACTGAGGCTCTGTGTGTGTGTGTTTGCGTGTGTGTGTGTGTGTGTGTGTGTGTGTGTGTGTGTGTGTGTGTGTGTGTGTCTTGGGAAAAGAGTGGGCTGTCATCTGAGGTCTTTCAAAAAACTAGATGACCACTTGTTGACGTGAGGACTTCCTTTGAGGAGGGCATGGACAAATGGTCACTGAGGTCACTCATTCTAGCAACAAGCACTTATTAAGCCCTTACTGAATGCCCAGGTTCTGGTCTAAATGTCAAGGATACAAATAAAAAGCAAAATCAATCCCTGTTCTCAAGACGCTCACATTCTAACAGAAGAGACAACATTCAAACATACAAATGAGACCTAGAAAGAGTAAACAGATCATCTCAAGCACTCCAACTACACAGAAAAAGGCTTTGTGCACAAGGAGGAATTTGAGTTGTGTCTTGTAGAAAGAGAATGGAGAGTATTCCAGGCATGGGGGACAGAAGAGGCAAAGGTGAGGAGGTGAGAGATCCAGGGTCAGGTGAGGGGAAGTCATGAGAGCTAGATCAGAGGGGAGTCACATGTAAGGAGATTACAAAGCAGGAGGGAGTCAATTGTGAAATCCTGGGAGTTCACCCTCTGTTGGTGTTCCCTTGGGTGCAGATTCCATCCCAGGTTAAAGATTTGGGGCATTGTGTCCTATGTTAAACGCAGCTATATGTCTTAAAGGATAGAGGGTTTGACTGAATGGAGAGAAGAGTCTGGGGACAGAGGTCAGAGGGCAGTGTTCCAGGTAGATCATTTAAGGGGATATGTCACAGGTGTGAAGGATGGCACTGTGCCATCAATCTAGGGAAGGAGGCTGGAGCCTCTTATTTGTGGCACTAAATGTCAATGAAAGGTTGGCATTTGACCCTGGCTATAATAGGGAGCCTCTGCAGTCTCCTGAGCAGGGGAGTCACATGCACAGGCTTGGGCTTCAGGCATGTTCATTGTTCAGCTTTATGCAAGCTGGATTAGAAAGGGAGAAAATGGACCAAGAAAACCAAAGAGGGACTAATGAGATGGTAAATAAAAGGGGAAACTTGCTAAGAATTAGAGCCTTGTGAAGCATGAGTGGCCAGACTCCCCAGCTGCTTTTGAATGAATTCATCCAATATGCCTGATTTTCTTTGTATGACTTCCTGAACATGATGAATGTCTTCAGAACTAGACTATATGCTCCTTATAGGCAGGAATCAGAGGGTACATGTGTTAATGTCAGAGAACACTGAGGTGATTGAAGGTGATTGCCTATAAAATGGAGACTTGCTATTGTGAATGCAAGGAAGCACAAGGTTCCTGGGTAATGTGTGCTTCATGAATAATGGATCGGCCATTTTCTGGCAAAGACCGGCTTTTGCTTGTTTCTGAAGGGTCAGTAGGCCATGGGACCAACATTAGCTTTCCTTCACATGACCCTTTTTAGTAATCTAACAAAGGAATGATCAGGGCACTCCCCAAGACTGGCTAGCCGTAGGAGTTGCTCTGATTTCCATTGAGTATAAATGGGATGGAATGGAAGTGGAGTGGAGTGGGAAAGCCATTATTACTTTGTGCCAAGTGCTTTGTTTAGATCTGGGGGTACAAATGGAAAAGCAAGATAGCCATGCTCTCAGGAGGCATATATTCTAAGCCAAGGAAAGAGCACACATAGGAGAATTTACCTACATGACAGAAGAAATCACTGGGTTTCTAAGGCTGATGATGTAAGAGTGCTATCACATCCCAGGGATCCTTAGGAGGTGAGGAAGCCAGGTGGCAATTCCCAACTCAAGTCAATAAGCATTTTTTTTTTAGTGCTCTGTGCCAGGCACCATGGTAAATGCTAGGGATACAAAGAAAGGCAAAGATACTGTCCCTGCCCAAAGAACTCACCTTGAGAAAGCTAAGACAGTGTACAGGGGCTGACAGGGCACAGAAATGGGACAGGTGGTAAGACCTAATTATCCTCCATCTTATGGGAAGGATTAATGCTAGTGAATCCCTTCTTATCAAGGGGATGTGACCAGTCATGTCTATCCTGTAGCTTGGGCCCTGGTGATCTCTGAATCTATGATCCCTGGGAATGAGAGACCCTGGTGGAACATGGGCTGGTAGGGGTTGGGCTGGAACCATTTGGAGAGGGGGGGTCCTGAGCTAGTGTGATTAAGGTAGCCTTACCAGCTAGTGGTGCCAGCCGAGCAGGGCTTACCCAGGGCTGTCTCCCTGGTCCCCTCCTCCTTCTGTTACAGGCGACAGCAAGAAGTCAAGTTGGGAACATGGTGTTCATTCTATTCCCCTGAAGCTCCCATATATGCCCCCCATATTTGTGCCCTCGGGAAGTATCCACAGACCTAAAGCCACAGAAATGTTCCCCTTCCCCCAGCTGCCCAATTTTCCATCATCAGGGCATGGGGACAGCCATCTGTCTCCAAACTTACTCTGGGCTTTCTCACATCTTCCCCATCTCTGACCCTGTTCTCCTTCCTTGGCTTTGCCTATTGGGTTCAGGGGAAAGATCACTGCTACTCCAGCAGAGGACCTGGGTTCGAATTTTAGCCCTGACCTTTACTATAGGAGTGGCTCCGGGCAGGGGCCTGAGCCTCAACTTGTTCGTCTACAAGTGAGGAAGTTGGGCCTCATGACTTTTAGGCCTCCTGCAGGTTCAGATTGACAATTTCTTCCTCAGGCTTCATGAGCTCTCCTTGGGCCTCTTCCTGCTTTCAGTCCTGTGCTTCCTTTCTCTTTCTCAGCCTCAGTCAGGCAGGATGGATTCTCACGACCCTGAGAGTTCTTCCAAGGCCCCAGCATTGTGCAGTACTGAGTGTCCAGCCAGGAGTTAAGAAGTCAGAAAGATCTCCGTTCCAATTCTGTTTCAGACATTAGCTGTGTGACCCTGAGCAACTCATTTTACCTCCATTGGCCTCAGTTTCCTTAACTGTAAAACAAGAATGATAAGAGCACCTGCCTCCCAGGGTTACTGTGAGGATCAAACAAGGCCATGACTGTAAAGTGCTGAGACTAGTGCCTGGCACACAGTAGGTGCTTCATAAAAGTGGTTTCCTTCCTTGGGCAAATCATTTCCTTTCTCTGAACTGCCTTTTCCTCCTTTGCAAAGTGACCTCCAAGGTGGCCTCTTCTCTTCAGTCTATGACCCCATGTTCCAGGGGCTGCCTGTTCCATGATGTCCTCCACACCACACTACAGACCCCACAAAGCCGGGTCTCTCCCAGGTCAGTCACAGGATCCTGTTCGCTTCCCTTGGGACATTAGCTGTGCTGCTTTGAATTAAATGTCCCATTAGGGACAGGCCAGTCAAACCTGTACAACCTTTCCCGATCTTTCCTGCTTAACAGCAGAGGAAATCACATCTCCCCTTTCCACTGCCAACCAGGAATCAGAGGGTGGAAGGCCTGGGCCTTGGGAATTGGCCTGACATTAGCCGTCATCCTAATCTTCTTTGATGATGCTTTGGTAGGGTAGGATTAGAAGCTCTTATTGGGGCCTACTCCCCTCCACCCACCATTTGTGTCTCCACCACCTAGAACTTCAAAGCAGCTGGCATAATTCTGGGCACAATTGTGGGTTGTTTGCCACATGTTGTTGAGAAAACCAAATTAATAAGGGTAGACATCTTCCGAAGGTTCATCAGTCTCCCCCACTCTCTGCCCCCATCTCAGTCAGGTGAAGCATCCCATAGTGTTTTGCCTTATTTTGCTGCTGACTAATTTCTGATGCAATCAATCAATAATTGACAATCATTAAGTAAGCTCTTAGTAGGCACCTTGGCACCATACAAGGCACTGTGAATTACAATACAAAGAAGGTAAACAATCCTTCCTCACAAAGAGCTGTATTCCAATGGAGGTACAACACATCCATATAGAAACATCTACAGAACGGATATAAAGTGAATATGTTCACATACAAACAACAGAGCTCCTCACATCCAGGGTAGTTTGGGAGGGAAGGCAGGAGCAGTTGGGGTCCATGAAGAAGATGGTGCTCCATCTCCAAAGAAGGGAGGTGTCCTCTGAGGTGGAAGGAAGGAGGGAATGCATGCCAGGCTTAGGGGGCAGCCAGGGCAAAGGCAGGTGGGAGAGGGAAGGTCCTGACCAAGAAGCACAGAGCAGGCCAGTTTGGCTGGAGTCCAGAGCATAGGAGGGAGACAGCTGTCCTATGAACCTGAAGAGGCAGCCCAAGATGGACTTTGGAGGCAACAGGAAGCCAATGGTATTGATTGAATAGGAGAGTTTAATGGTTGGATCTGGTCTTCAAGATAATTATTGTGTGCCAGGCAGGTACTGAACTATAAGCCCCTTGAAGAGAGGGGCTATCTTTTGCCTCTTTCGGTATCTACTGCACTTAGCACATGTGTGGCACCTAATAACTAAATTGAATTCAGCCTCTTTTTCTATTCTTAGCATGTAACATAGTGCTTGGCACATAGTAGGCATTTAGTAAACCTTGATTTGATGATCGATGGATTGGCCTCAAGCTGGAAGAGACATGCAAGGCAGATTAAAAGGATTAGGTGCCCTCCTTTGGATGTACAAAGTGTGGCTGCAAGGGGAGTAGTGTTCCTGTCCAACAGGTACTGAGAGAGAATAAAAACAAGCAAGGAATCTTTTCTCTTCCCCATGTCAAATCCATTTTCTCTCCACCCACTTCATTGTGGTATAATGTGTACTTGTGAGCCTAAGCAAATAGAAGATCCTCATTAGAAGTCCAATGGTATTCCTGTCTCTCATTCGCTGCCTGTGTGACTTCAGGCATGCTATGGCCCCCTCCAGGTCCTCATCTGTAATGTAAGGCCATTGGACTAGATGCCTCCAAGGTCCTTTCTAGTTCTGAGTCTGAGCTTGAGGACGATCCAAAGTGTGATCTTGCTCTCTGTGACCTGGGCAGGGAAGTGGACCCCACCCAGCTCTTCAGGGCCTCTGGTGATGAGAATCCAAAGGCAGTCTGACCAAGCTGGTGACCCACTATGGCATCACAAGCCAAGAGAGCTGTCCTTCCCATTCAGATCTCACCCAGAGCCTGGCTGCTACTCCCCACTATGACAATGATTTATGCAAACATGCTTTTAGGCCCACAAGCCAGTTGGGATAATCAAGGCTCATCTGCAAAATAATGTAAATAGCAGCACAAACAGTAAAAGAAGCCTATTAAAGTCTGCATGCTCTATTATGAGTTTGTATTAAAATTTTTGAAAAAAAAGAGAAGGAACAAAGAAAACAACACGCTTCCAGGCACCAGAGCAGCAGGAGTTTCACGATGATTTGAGGTCAGCAAAGTCACTTTTCTTACCGCCCTTGATTAGTGAGATCAGCCACAAAATGCCTGAAACTTGCTTCCCCCCAAAGTCTTCTTATTGTTTATCATAAGCCAACCCACTTTTTTAATAAATTGGCTGATAGGGATCCACATGTGAAATATTTCAAGGGAGTTCTGAAGTTGATAGATTTCCATGCACATCCCATAATTCTTCATTAAGGGAATACGTGACTTTGAGAGAAAACAATCCACTCAATGATTTCATCCAAACTGGGAGGAGGCATTGGATAATGCCCCCCCCCCAACCTTATCATCACTCTGTTCCTCCACAGGACAGATAACTCTGGAAAAGGACAAGAACAAAATCAACATTTTCCTCTCTCTCTCTCTCTCTCTCTCTCACTCACTCTCTCTCTCTCTCTCTCTCTCTCTCTCTCTCTCTCTCTCTCTCTCTCTCTCTCTATCTCTTTCTCTCCCTCTCCTCCCCCTCTCCCCTTCTCTCCCCCACCTCCTTTTTTTAATTTAGAGAAATCTTGAAAAACATGAAGCGGCAGGATTTTGGCATGCCCCTCTGAATGCACATAAATAAATCTCTTTCAGCAAGTCTCCAAGGACTTTAGACAAAACTTTGTGAATGCTGGAGCAGAAAGCGAAAAACAATCTCTGCCTTGTTTGTTAAGCCAGAAAAGTGGACATCATATCAAAAGTACAATTTAAAACATGATTTTCTGCATTCAAGAATGAAGTGATGGGAGTTCCTAGCTCAAGAATGTGTCGACAGAACTTCCCAGTGAAACATTGCTGCTCCAAGTCTGCTGAACTCTTCCCAGAAACAGCTAGGGAGGGAAGGACTGGGTGAAATCAGGCAGAGATCTCTGTTGGATCCATTTCCAGAAAGAAGCAGAAAGGGTCCCAAACTGTGGACCCTGAGAATGAACCACCTGCCTTTCCTTTAAGTGACTGAACCTTAGGAAAAGAAAGGGGAGCATTCCCAGCAATGTTCACTAGCTGAGGACAGACCAGCATTCACTACAGGTTCCTACCTACCCTACCTGATGATCATATGGCCCATTTTTGCTGTTAATAATAGTTTTGATCTAGGTGGAGGTAATGCTTTCTAACAGGTGCCGACAGCATTCATTCCAAAACAATCTTCCCTCAGCTCCAACTATAGGCAATAAGGTTAAGACCAAGGTTCTCTCCATTGGGTATTGATTTTGTTTTTGATTTATCAAAAGGTCATCAAAAGTCATTAAAAAAGAAAATCCACCAAATGTGTGCATATTAAAGTGAACCCCAAAGTAAGCTCTTGACTTTCCCGGGATGCTTCAGATTAGTTATTTTCAGTGATGCCTAGGCTGATACTTGTCTCCTTCTTCACAAGTTAGATAAAGTCAGGGATCCAACATAGAATCTTAAAGTAGACAACTAAATTTTCCTCTACAGAGGATGCTCAAAGTCAGCATTTGGAATTCCCAAAGATCCTAAGATTTATGTAGAGTACTTCTATAATAAAGTGCAACCTTTCTTTGGTCACCCAGGTTTTTGGTCTAACAATAACTCTTGTTCCACAGATCTCCTTGCTGGGTTAAGTTGACTTTGAAACACTGAAGTTAGCCCTATAGTCTTTTCACTTCTTCTGCTTTCCACAACCAATAATATGGTTTGGACCTTTCTTTCTTCCTTCTTTTCTTTCTTTCATTCTTTTTTTCTTTCTTCTTTCTTTCCTTCCTTCTTTTCTTTTTTTTATCATTTTGTTTTATTTTTCAAGAAATTTCATTAATGACCTATTCCTACATCCATGACAGTGTAAGCTCCCTGAAGACAGAGACTAGTTCTGTCTTTTTATTTGCAGAGCTCAGCAGAGAATGTGACGAAAGCACCAGAAGAAAGCAGACCACTCCCTCTTTAGCTTTTTCATTCCTATCAAGAAGTAAATCAGAAGCCTATTCATTGAATGGGTGCTACTTTACTCAAAGTCAGAACATGGAAAGGGGCCAGGGTCTCCCATTGAATCCTGGGCATCTCCAGTTATCCTGATGAATAATCTGGCAGCTAGACCCAGATAGCTCCAGAGAAGAAAGTGAGGCTGGTGACCTTGC
The DNA here is from genome assembly GCA_023548195.1 of Bettongia penicillata ogilbyi. Lineage (NCBI taxonomy): Eukaryota > Metazoa > Chordata > Mammalia > Diprotodontia > Potoroidae > Bettongia > Bettongia penicillata. The sequence continues at coordinate 7,177,892 of JAJHZJ010000537.1, read as the reverse complement.
ACAGCCCTCCCTCACTCAAATCAAAGTCAACTGCAAGTCATGTCATCATCTCTCTGATGTCATGGTCCTATTCAAAAACAAAGGACAAACACAATGACTTTTTTTATTCCTGTTGTAGTCCTCTTTCTGACTCATACTGGCTTTGTGACCCCAAGTAATCCACATAACCTCTCCATACCTGAAGCAACTCTCTATAGACCTGCACAGAAGGGACTGACCTGCTCTGGTAGGGGGACTTCTTCTTAAGGAAGTTTCCTAAACCAATAAAACCTCAGGTCAAGTTCTAATGCCCATCCTTATGTTAATCTTACTAAATACCATTGGGGCTGAGGGTGTGCCAGCAGAGTGTAAACTTTTTAGTCAAGAGCTGGTGGCTATTTTGGTCATGGGCTCACTAGCTCCTGACAAAGTACCCAGACCATCAATGTTTATTTATTCTAAGGGCACCATCTTAATGATTCCTTTAGGTCAAACTGCAAGAGCTCTGGCCTTGTGGCATCTGAGAAACAACCAATTATTTGAAGAAGTAAAATAATTAAGGATCCCAAGAAACCCACTACTGCCCTTGTTAACTGTCACCTGGTCACAGGATGAGATGCTGAGGGTTCAGGCTTGGAGAATTCTGATCAGAGCTTCATGAAAGTCGGTCCTTGGTCAGACTTTCCCTCTAGATAAAGAAGACTTCTTTTTTCCCACTGTGCGACAATTAAGTGTGATGAGGAACTGTGTTAACAAATGTGCCAATGGCAGGTATACCTCCAAGAGTGTGACACGGCAAAGTAATCCTCCAGAGGAACTACAGACTTATTCCAGGGAGGATATCTTTGATGAAACAGCTTGGGGGCTCTTCTGTGGGAATTATCTGAAGAGCTCTCCAAAGAGACAAGGAATGCCCTCACTTTACATGAGGAAACTAAGACGCAATGATTTGGTGGTAAATAATTTGCCCAATGTCACACAAATAATAAATTTAAGAGATGGGATTTAAATTCAGCATCTTTGACTCCAGAGTCACTGTCTAATCCAATACTTCATTTTGCATTTTAGGAAACTGAACTTCAAAGGGTGAAAGAATTTCCCTCAAGTATGGGACAGTGGAAAGAACTCTCAATCTGGAGTCTGAGAACAACCTGGTTTCAAATACTTGTTTTGACATTTGTTTTCTGTCCTTGAGCAAATCACTTCAACTCCCTGGGTCTCAGTTTCCTCATCTGCAAAATGAGTGTTATACAGATTAGATGACCTTATAGTCTTTGAATCTATGATCCTAATTATCCATACAGAACTACTGGCCCAGGATTGGTGACTGAGGCTATTGCCCTGTGAGGTGCTGTCTATGGTGTGTATGTGCACTGCCAACAGAGATGGTAAGAGACTGAAATCACAGCAAACCCATTGCCAAGACAGAGCAAGAAAGACTTGAACCTGGTTTATCAGAAAGAAATTTAGAAGAATTGTAGACCTTAGATGTCACTCATCCCAACCACCTCTTTATATAGGGGAAGAGATTGATGGAGTATCACAGTGACTTGTATCACACATCCAATGAAAACAAAGGTGTCTCCATGGTCTCCCTTGCATATAGAAATTAATAATATAAGAAGGAGGCTGGACATACAGCAAACTTGAGGAGTATATATAACTATAGGTGCAGAGTAAAGAGAATTAACACATGTGACCTCTTCTTGCATTCAGCAAAAATCCATCAAAGAGAAAAATGGATGCTGAAGAATTCCTAGGAGATACGCCATCAGTACCAAAAAAAAGTGGGTTTGGGATTCATAAAGCATTGGGATTGTTTTCCTTGATGGAAGGTAACTAGATTAGATGCTCTCCAATTAAATAGGCTGAATATCATCCCTCAGGCTTCAAACCTGGCAAGGCATGCTCAGGAATTCACTTTTCCAACATAGCTTTAGCAAGAAAAGAAATTTATAAATGGAGATGTCAAAAAGTATTGTAAAGGAAAATGTCAAAAGAGAATTTGGGTAATTCTGCCCATTTAGTGGGAGTTCTAAAGTTACGGAGAACAGTACCAAAGGAAAGATGGTGGCCATCAACAGGCTAAACCTGGAGAGGTCATTACTGCAATTTTCTGATCCAGCACTCATCGGTGAAGGCTGCTCACAGAAAAGGCAGCTCCAAAGCTGATGAGGTGGGGGAAGCCAGACCCCGCTGTCCACACAACTCTGTCCTTGCAACAGGCAGTGGTCTGAGCTAACAGAATGTCTGCGTGTCCCAGAGCGAATGACATACCATGATCAAAGGCACCAGAAAGAAGAAAGGAATAAAGCAGGCAAGGAGATGGGGCCTGAGAGAAGACTTGATAGCAATCATTTCCTAATGAGAGAATCTATGTGACTCTGAGTGACAAGTCACGAATCTTCTTCAGCACAGAGGCCACAAATGATGAAATCACAAGTACTCGATGGGCAGGAAGCACACATCAGGACCTTCCTGCTTTAGAGGTACATCAAGCATCAGTTCACTTACCAGCTCCATCTTTCTTCCACATATTTTACACAGTTTTCTTTCAACAGTCATCATTTTATAGGCATTGTTTTCTAAATATATAACAACCAATAAAAAATATAATAAAAATACTTTAGCCCCTAAAGGATACAGATTGCAACCAATCTCTAAATGATTTTGCCATGGCCCTCTCTGCCCTGCCCTCCCATAGGTTTAACACTGGCAGGGTCTGCCCCAAAAGCTGGGTGTCCTCCCATTTTGTTTACTTCACAAGGGTTATTCAGTTGTTACCCTAATCTCGGTGAAAGCACGTTGATATAAATCATATTGCTGTCACTGGCACAATGAAGACCACTAATGCCCCAGTCCAGTGATGTTTCAGATTGTACTAACACAGATGGAGCTCTTCAAATTTCCACTAACCTGGAAAGGCTTTGAAAATGGGCTTGGCCAGTCACAAATGACTCAAGGTCAACATTCCACTTCTGCAACGTTTAGTGCACAACAGTGGACAGTGGGCAGAGTATTTGGGGCATCGTAAGTTTCTTAGAAGAGCAAGAAGAAGGAATATAGTGATAATTGTTGTCCAGTGGCTAAGAAGTAGATACAAGACTGGAAGAAGTAAACCATATCCAGATTTTAATTCTCTCAGTAAAAGTAGAAAATATTACAAAGTTATAGCTAAATAGATGAACATGCAGGTTTTCCTAAGAAAAGTAAAGAAATTCATGGCCATATTCTCTTTCTTCATGAAATCAAAAACCTCCTTTCACCAAAAGGTCCATTTGGTACAAGGAAATAGTGTAGCCAGAACAGGAGTCAGGGCCCGGGAAAGAACTGAGGGATAGTGAGATTGGAAGTCCTGATGAAGAAAAAGAACAACCTTTGGTCTTGTAAGGCAGAAGGACAGATTCTGACCAGATAAAAGAATTTCCTAATTCATGAATGTGGAAGTAGTACATTTATGGGCCATGGAAAGATCAAAGGTATGACCATCTTTCCATGTAGCTGAAGTTGGGTGGAAGAGTAGGTCATGAGAAATCAATAAATTGAGGAATTGAGCTGTTAGAGGATTTGAGGATGTATGTTGTACTAATAAATATATGCTTATAGTAATAAGGGCAAAAGTTTAGGAGGAAATAAAAATTGTGAGCCAGGTGTGTGTTCATCCTTTGTTGCTGAAGAAGACTGTGCCATCAGAGAAATAATGACATGACTTGCACTTGACTTTGTTTTGAGTGAGGGAGGGCTGTGCAGGTCACCAGCCTCACTTCTCCTCCAGAGCCAGCTGAATCCAGTGACCAGATATTCATCAGGATGACTGGAGATGACCCAGGATGAGGCCATTGGGGTTAAGTGACTTGCCCAAGGTCACACAGCTAGTGAGTATCAAGTGTCTGAGGTGAGATTTGAACTCAGGTCCTCCTGACTCTCACACTGGTGCACTACCTAGCTGCCCCTGTGAGTCAGGTACTGAACTCAAGAAAATAAGGAGAGGGTTCTGGAGGTAGGGAGACAGTAGTCACTAGAATCTTGAATGGGCAATAAATAAGGATTGAATGACCTCCAAAGGAAGGAGGTTATGAATGATGGAGGAGCTAGAAGTGAGATCAAAGAGAAAAGAGTCTTCTGACACCCCCATGATGACCAGGGTATGAGGTATGAGTGAAGGAGGACAGGGAAGCTGCCATTTGTAAGGCATCAAGTCTTAGTGAGTGTAAGAGGATGGTGGGAGTTAAAAGGGAAATAGTTTAATTGAAAGCAATTTTGTTAGCTTTGGAGCAGGCATTCCAGAGAGCATACTAGGATGGATGGGTAGCTTTTTAATGGAACATTGAAGGGGAGGGGAATAAGGGAGCTGTCAGTGGGTGCCTGAGAAAAGAGTTTGAACAATGGCAGCTGAAGTGGGGGGGGTCTGGATCATTGAGATAGGGTGAGAATGATGAAGTAAGAGTATGTTCCTCATTGAGGTAGAGGTTCAATTGGGTTATCTTTGTGTCTAGAGATTCATCCTGGAGGTGGAGTTGTCCCAGGGTGTCAAATAATTGTGTGCAACTGAAAGTAGGGGGAAAGAGGAAGAGAGAGAGGGCTGGGGCAAGGAAACCATTAGTGACTGCAGAGGGTGCCTGGAGCATAATGGAAGGGCTGCTCAGAAAGGCCAGGAAGCTCTCTCAGACAGCACAGGCACACGTATCAATATCACACAAAATTCCTTGATAAATTCAACTGCAGAGATAAATCTGCCCAAGGAGCTTCTGATTATTAATGTCAAATGAGGCATAAAACTGAGAGACATGCTCACTAAGGGTCTTGGATGCTCTCTTAGAGGACTGCATATATAGGATCCAAAAAGGATTGGGGGGAGGAATATTCCTTAGGGATGTTGAGGTCCTGCGGAGCTTCCCATTAGAGGATGGTATTTTTCTGATCAATTCTACAGCCAAAACATGATAAGGCCTCTCCAACAAGATCCATGATTAGGACAGAGATTAACCTAATCAGTCAAGCAGGAAAAACTAAATGGATAAAAACTACCAATTGTCCAAGTATGACATAATGCTGGATGTCCAGTCTTGGGAGTTAGAACATCAGTGTATATACTTGAACCAGGCACTGCAAATAGACAAAAAAGTTGGACCCAGCATTAAATAGGAGGAAGAGACATGGGCAGATTATGTTTGAGAAATGGTGGTGTTTTCCATAATTCCAGTCTGTTTCCTCACCCCTAAAGCCATCTTTATAACATCAAGCTATCTTCAAGACACTGAACAGCATGTGAATCTTGGATCACCACAATTTCCAAAGAAGCCAGAGAGCACTGAAGATGCAGTGCCTTCCCTAGCCACCCTTTCTAGCCCTCATTGCACCTTCACTAATACCACTAATACCCCATTCCCTAGTCAGGATGGGGGAGGAGCCTGCAGCATATTTCCAAAAATGGATCTTCACACAAAAAGTAAACTAAGAGATAATGTTACAGAAATGGAGCAGTCTAGTCATGAAACATTCAGTAAGGGCTTACTTATTGCATGGCAAGCCTGAGATACAAAGGAAGGCACAAAATCAGTCCCTGCTCTCAGAGGAAGAAAATGTGCAAACAACTATGTACAAAGTCAGTATACACAAAACTCACTGGAGATAATCTCAGAGGGAAGACCCTAGAATTAAGGAGAGCCAGGCAAGCATTTTTGCTGGGACTTTAGCAAGATAGGAAGGAAGTCAGCAGTCTGAGCAGAGCAGTGGAAAATTAGGCGGGTCCATCATTAGGCATCCAGGTAGCATAATGTAAACAGCAGTTGGTTCTGTTCTGAACAGAAACCCTGAGGGTCATTCCCTCCCAGATTGTTTGGTTTGGGGTTTTTTGACTAGGTAAAGAGACATTCTGTGCCTCTTTTTTTTCCTAGCCTCAATCACCAGATGGGCAATGCCTCAGTCAAATGGAGACCCTTTAAAGACCTTAGCTTAAAAAGACTAAGGTCTCCCTATGCATCCTGGGTCATCTCCAATCATACTAATCTATATCTGACCACTGAACCCAGATGGCTCCGGAGGAGGAAGTGAGGCTGAAGACTTTGCACAGCCCTTCTTAAACCCAATCCATCTGCACTGTTATGGCATCACCTCCTAGATGTCATAGTCTTCAAGAATGAAGGACAAAGAATAGCATAATGTATAAGGATGGGTATCAGAAACACCAGAGTTCTAATCTTGCCTCAGACATTCCCTAGCTGTGTGATCCTGGGCAAGTCACTCAGCCTATGTCAGCCTCAGTTTCCTCATCTGTAAAATGGTGGCAGCTAGCTGACACAGTGGATAGACCTCCGAATCTGACCTCAGACACTTGCTAGCTATGTGACCTTGGGCAAGTCATTTATCCTATTTGCCTCAGTTTTCTCATCTATAAAATGAGCTAGAGAAGGAAATGACAAACCATTCTAACATCTTTGGCAAGAAAACCTCAAAAGGCATCATGAAGAGTCAGATATGACTGAAACAACACCAACAAAATGTGGATAACAATAGCACCCACCTCCCAGGCTTATAAGGATCCAATAGGATGTAAAGCTTTTAAAGTACCACATAAATGCTAGCTGTGCTGTTACTATCATCATCATTATTATATGATAGAAGCCAAGGATAGTGGAGGGACAGGCCAAGGGGTCACTGACATGCAGACCATGTCTACAGGCCCAAAAAAAGGCCTCCTCCTTCACCTGTCCATATGGGACAGAGTCTCTGGGTAGGCTAATTCCCAGGCTGAGACCATGGATGGGCTGCAATCTACACGAGTGGAAAGCATGATAAAGCTGATGAATTTACAGACCCTTTGAAGTGTCATCATAGCTATTCATACAACTCCAGGTATCTCACTTGTAGGTGACTATTCTGTTTGAGAATGGGATAATAACTGCACAGTATAGCTCAGAAGTTTGGATTAAATATCGAGTTATCACCTAAAAGTAAATCTAAATGAATTCTGATTTCTCCTAAATATTCATGTGTCCCAGCTACCTCTGAAAACAATAGAAAATGTTTGATTTCAATCACTTTTTCCTGAAACAGACACAGCCAGTGCTCCACATAGGAAAGGGGAGCCTTTGGAATCAAAGTGGGATGGGACTTTACACAAGAGAAAACTGAAACCCAAAGGTCACCAGGAAGACTTTGATGATCGCGCTAACAACCAATAATAAGACTAACAATGACGATGCTATATAGTGAGTTACCATTGGTAGAACCTCACACATCTCTTTGGGAAGATGCCTAGAAGGGCAGATTTTCTGTGACTGACCTGGCTCTTCCCCCTGGCTAAACATGCCCAGCCAGTCTGGAATCTTCACATGCACCTGAGCTTTGCAATTTTTTTCTATTTCTATCTTATAAATTTACATATGTGTGAACATTTCTCCTGATAGAAGACATATCTGTACCTCTGAGAAAAATGTAGGCTCTAGATCACTGGTAGATTTCAAGCAGGCACTCATTTCCTAGGCTGTTACAAACACTCAGCAAACTCATTTTGTCCCCTTTCAAGGTTTGTTACAGGGAGGGAGAGACTATGCCATAGACAGAAGCACCAGCCTGGTGCTCTCCCTCCAGAGTATTCATTGAGATGGGATGTGTCTACAATGAACAATCAAGTGGCTTACTGACTCTTCATGTCGTGATGCTGATATAGGCAGCCATATTCTAGGAGATCATTTTGGCCAAAATTCACCAAGCCAGTGCTGGATAGCAGCAGAAAAAGAGAGGGGAGAACCTGGTAGCCCCTTAAGCCCTCATTCCTGCTGCAATCATGGCATAAATTGCAGAAGCCCTAAAGAGTCATTGGTCAATCTGTATTAGTCTTTCCTTCCTAGATCATCGTAGCCAGACTTCACACCAAGGGCCATCCAACTGTGACCAAAGTGGCCAGTTCTAGGGGAGCAGCCTCTGAGGTTTGCACTTAAAGTCTTCCCTGCCTGGGACACTCTGCCCGACCTCACTCTCTGTTATGACTTCATGGCCTTTGAGAGTCCAAGAAGGCTTCCAGACTAGGTTGAAGCATTGAAATTGAACTTCATAGAGGAAGAAATCCAGCAATGACCATGAATGGAGTGGGGAGGGGAGGTGGGGAATCAAGTGCCAATAGGTCACCTCCTTTGCTTCTGTTTCCTTTTCCTTTCCCTGTCTTATAGAGTTCATAACCTGGTCTCCATAGACAGGTTTTAGGGAAGTCTGTGAACTTGGATGGGAAAAAAAATCACATCTTTATTTTCACTAACCACTGGTTATCTTTATAATCTCAAATATTTTTAATTCATTTAAAAAACATTCTTCTAAGATGAGAATTCATAGGGTTCCCCAGACGGCCTGACACAACAAGGTTATGGATCCCTCATCTTGGATTCACAGCACAGGGTCCTATTCACAATTCCATTCAATCTAATTCAGCAAACATTTAGTAAGGACTTGGAACAAGCACTGTGTGGAGCTAAAGACAGAGACTAAAACACCAGGTGATACTATGACTTTAGAGATGGCAGATTTAGAACTCACAGATACCACAAAGATGAACTAGTCCCACTCCTAAATTTTAAAAATGAGGAAACTAAGGTCCAAGGAGATTAGGGGCTTTCCTCAAAGGATTTATAGGCAGTCATCATCAGAGTCAGAATTCGAACCCAAGTCCTCAGGTTCCAAATCCAGCTTCTTTCCACTGGAAGGCTGTAGATCACCAATTATCCCAAATGCCAAATCCTTTTGAATAGTCTGAAAAAATCACTGCAAAGAAACAATTCTCCAAATAAGGAATCATGCTCCAAGCTGGTCATCTCAGTCCATTCTAGTAGAATTGAAGTTTCCTGAAGACAGGGAATATTTCACTGCTGTCTTTGACTCCTCAGCACCAAGACTGTGGTAGAGACTTACAAATCCTTGATCTAATGACCTCATCAGTTAGTCAATCCTCCGGTCAATACATATTTATTAAGCACCATTGGGAAGCAAGAGCTCTGTCTTCAGGTGTTTAAAGCACTGCCATATGGTGGGAGGGAGAGGGGGAGTTAATTCAAATTATTCCACTTGGCTCCTGAGGACAGAACTATCAGCAGTAGTAGAAGAGGCAAAGAAACCAAGTGTAGGCTTAGTGGGCTACCTCTGGTGGTGAAATCCAGCCATAAGAGAGATGGTGGCCCTGGAGCAGTGGCCCAAGAAAGGAGGCTCCAGGAGATAAAGAAAGGTCCAGGTGAACTCACCATGCTCCTTCAATCATCTCTAGGCTTTTTCTCTGGCTAAGCCCACCCCCCACCCCACTCCACTCCTGCCTGCCCAGGTATCTTCTTCCTCATCTCCACCTCCTGCCTTCCCTGCCTTCCTTCCTTTCCCAGTTAAATACCCCTCTCCACAGGACCCCCTTCCTCATCCTGCTATGTCCTTCATCTGTGGACACTCTTCCATGGACCCTGTCTATAGCTTCTGTATACATAGTTATCTGCACATCATCCTCTCATTTAACATGGAGCTCCTTGAAGCAGAAACTGTCTTTTGCCTCTTTTTGTATCCTCAGCCCTTTAGAGGGTCTGGGGAAGGGAGAGGAGAGGAGGGCAGGGGAGGAGGGGAGAAGAGAGGAAAGGAGGAAGGAGGGGGAGGGAAGAAGCTGGGAATGAGAAGGGAGACAATTGCTGCTGGCAGACTAGAGAAAGGTTATTCCCCATTCTGTGCTTGCAGAAGGTGCTACTACCACACAGCATCCTTTGGCCACATTCAGTATCCAGATATGTTTGGTGCACTTCTGTTTTACAAATGAGTAAACTGTGAACCAGACAGGCTTAGTGCTCACCATGGGATCTGTCGGAGCCAATATCTCACATCCCACATGTCCTTTTCTCTGGCCCGTTCATTCTTGCATGAAGCTCCCATGCCCTCAGGCTTTGCAGAATCAGGCTCCAAAAAAATCTACTTCATAGAATTAGATGAGGCCAATATCCACCTAGTTCTTACATACACATATGTATGTAAATATACATGTATGTATACATCATTATTTCAAAAGATTGGCAACGCAGATCCCCCCATCTCATTACAGATCACCAAGTCACCAACTCGCAACATACAAAGGGTTCTTAGTGGCCAAGAGGTCTATGTGAGCAAGAATTTTCTCAAAATATTCAGTTCAATTAACATTTATTAATCACCTTCTCTGTTCCAGGTCTTAGACCAGGAGCAATAGACACAATAATCCAGGCCTTTAAGGCTTTACATTCTTCAGCATATCACAAGCATATTATTCAGATGTTACTTGTAGAAATTCCAAAGAATGGGAGCCTATTTCCTCCCAAAAAAGCCCCTTCACACTGGGACAACTATTTTTAGGAAGTTCTTCCTGACATCTAATCTCAGTTTACCTCTTTGCATCTTCCTCTTCCCATATCCTCCATTGATGCTTATTCTGCATTCTGAAGCCAAGCAGAACCAGACTAATCCCTATTCCCCACGATATCCTTCAGATACTTGAAAATAACTTCTGGGTTCCCCCAAGCCTTCACTTCTCCAAACTTCTCTTTCATGAGTTGATGGCTTCTCTCTCCTCCAATTGTAACCTTCTAGTGATGAGTCTTTCCCCATCTTGTCATTGGTCTTTGCTGTTGTTATTGTTTGATCATTTCAGTTGTGTCCAACTCTTCATGACCTCATTTGTTTTGTTTTGTTTTGGTAGAGATACTAGAGTGACTTATTTCCTTCTCTAGCTCATTTTACAGATGATGCAACTGAGGAAAACAGGGTCTTGAAGTGACTTGCCCAGGGTCACCCAGCTAGTAAGTGTCTGAAGCCAAATTTGAACTCAAGCACAGCACTCTATCCACTGTACCACCACTGTAGATCATTGTAAAGGGCCTCAGTTACCATTTTTTTACCCTTCCTTTGTGCAGGGCCCCAAAGATCCTAAATCAGATTTGAACTCAGAGTTTCTGACTCCTCACACTCAATCAGGTCAGGCTGCTGGTAGGGATAACATCCGTTGACATGGTCTTTGAGAACCCAGGGTCACTTCTATGCCATTGTGACAGGACTTCAGTGGGATCTCAGGAGTACTAATCACATAAGAAGAAAGAATGACCAGTTCTGTGAGCTTTTTCCACCACCAGGTTTCAGGGTTTCATATCATGTATGTTTTGACACCTGTCCTGTTTCAAGAAAACTGCCCATCATCAATACATTACACATCTTTCCTCCTTCAAAACCTTATTGAACATAATTCCATTTTTTGCACAAGAAACAAATCATTGTCTATTAGGGAAAAAAACATTTTGCTCCTCCCACCTTGCCCTACTCCCTAATTGAAGAAGCAATCTGTGGCAGGCACTCAACCTTTCCTTCCTTCTATCCTCCATCCTCTTCCATAAATCTTTTCATTAGAAGCAGATGATTAGAGACCGGCCTGTCTGAGGGCACTGTCCAAACCAATCCCTGGCTGATTGACTGGGAGTTTGATTTATCTTTTCAGGTGTAGCTACTCACCCCCCAAGTCTGAATTTCAAGACTCTCCTGGGGGAAAGAGAACCAAAGCAACAAACATTTCCTATATACCATGGACAGAAAAAGAGTGGGCCATTATTCTTAAGATACCACTGGGAGGCCATGATTATGTGCTTTTCTTCAATCAAAAATCTCCTCATGAAAGGAATGACATCTGGGGTCAGGAGACTGTGGCCCATGCCACAACTTGGGCACTCTGCTCACCTCTGTTTCAAGGTGACATGGGATAGGAGAGGTTGAGGGGGACATGGGGTATCTGCATTCCCTGTCAGAGTTCTTCACACATCCAGAGAAAATAATGGAAAGAAGCAGGAGCAGTGACAGCCCAGGGGCAGTGATAGGTCCTGCAATGGCCCTTTCACAGGGTCTTCAAGTACAGAGTACAAAGATGAAGGAGTGAATGCCAAAGGGGTACACCAAGGCAACAAGGAGAGTGCTCCCACCATATGGAGGACAGCTGACTTGGCTTAGTTCATACTTAACTGTGTCAGTGGAATAAGTGGGGAAATCAGATCTTTGGTAAGAAGCGCTGATGCCTAGTGTGTTCATTGGCACAGTGTTCCCCAATATGCCCTGACAGTGCATCTCTGCCTCCTCCTATCTTGAGTGTGTGGTGTGTCCTTTCCATTGACCTGGGGCTTGTGTCATGAAAAGCAGCTTGTTGCTTTTAGGTGTGCTGTTTGAGGGTGGGCTTTTTGGGTTGTTTTTTAATTAGTTTTTTCAATTAACAAAAAAATCTATTTTTCTCTCCACCCCGCCACCCTCTTCACAGTGAAAGAAAAGTAAAACAAAATACTTGTAACAAAAATGTCTACTCAAGCAAAACAAATGTCTACATTATCCACATCCAAAAAAATCCATGTCTGCTACTCCACATGTCGCTCACCTCTCTGTGTGGAGAGGGGTCACATACTTCCTTATTGGTCCTCTGGACCTTTGGTAATTACATCGATCCAAGTTCTTAAGTGTTCGAGGCAGTTTGTCTTTACAACATTGTTGGTATTGAATAAATCATTCTCCTGATTCTGCTCACTTCAACGCATCACTTCCTAGCCCTCTTCTTTGGGGGTAATTATTTTAATGCTATAGCTGCAGTTCATAGACAGTTACAGTTACATTCTTTTTCAGCATCGGTTTTTGTCCCAATGTCTCGATTCAGTGACAGTGTCTG